>JAUZST010071159.1:0-48119 GCA_034779995.1 Parotocinclus haroldoi
AAACATTCATTTATCATGTGTTATATTTATTGATTGTGTATATTTACAACCTGTATTCTAAATATGAATTGTCTGATATAAATTGTTGAAGTCCAGAATCACATCTCCTTCTAAAATCTGGCATATTTTGTTTCTATTTTATACTTAAATGTGATTAGCTTGTAGTATGCATTGTTACACATAGATTAAACTATTCAATGATGAAGTAATGTTGGACGGTATAATGGTTTATGCGGTACCCCGTTAAATTTTTGATATTCCCCCAAAGTGTAGCCCTGCTAAAACATGTGAAATGCATGCTATGTATGGTTTGCTAACTAGCTAGCTAGCCTTACATACAGCATAAAATTGCATAGCATAGTCTAGTAGGAGAGACTTTGTTGCTATAGTAGATTAAAGAACAGCACGTAGAGATGAAGGATAAAGGAAGTGAAATCAAAGATGCAAAAGAAGATGGACCCAAGAAAGTAGCTCTAGTTACAATATTGAAAAGTTTTTTGGCTTCAAATAATCTCATGCAGACCAACAGGCCATATACTGCAATGTGTATGGAGCCGTTGTTAAAAATACTAGCAACTTACTACACCTGAAAACATGTGGTGGAATACAGAACTTAGCAAATTGCCTTAGAGGAGAGGCGTCTATTTACTGGATGTCGACCAGGGACTCCCAAATTACCAAGGAAAGTAATTGATTCTCCATGATGGATTTAAAACAGGCACCCTGGTTCACTGATCCTTTTATAACTAATAAGAAAATGAACATTGTCTCTTATAAGCTGCATTTACTACCTTAGTACCATGTCTCTAACACTTGTCCCCCTCCTCAAGCCTGTGGTTCCAGATCCCTTGCATGAGGCCATAACAGGTAAGGAGCCCCCTCGAATGTGCATTGAAAGAGCATTTAGGTTATTTATCTATTTTGTTAGGTTTTTATTTGGTGGAAAGACTCAGAACTGGTTTGTATTTGCATGTTGAACTTGCTAAGGCTGTACCACCTGGTACCCCAATGCGAACTTTGCATCCTTGTTATTGAGGAATGCCTTTACACTTAAATAAAAGTGAAGGTAAATGTAAGACATACTGCAATTGCACATGGGCATTGTGTTTGGTAGTAATTTACATATGAATATATGTGCATTTCTAATGTCATGATCAGACATCTCACAGACGTCACAATTCTCTGATGGCTTCCATATTCCCCTACCACAAGCTAGTCCAAACTAGGCAAGTCTAAATAAAACACACAATGAAAAAGAGAAAATTAAGCATGTACTGCATAATGTGTTTTTTATTATTTGTATTATTATTTTAGCGTACTGATTAAAAATGCCTTTATTTTGCAAGGCTATGTTTCCTTTTTATTTTTAATTGAAACCACATATTTCTGAGACTACAAGCTTTTTAACAATCCAAACATAAACCCATTTATTATACACCCTGGTCCAAAAGCATTAAATCAACACAGAAAAACTCATCTCACTAAAACGATACACAGATGCCACTAAACTAAATAGTACACCCAGAATTACAAAAGTGAAGAGGCCTCTGAGTAAAACATTTTGTTTCATAACACAATTCATTCTTGTCAAAATACAAGCACTATAAGTCACTATACAAATAGTTTGTGTGTTCACAAATCACCCAACAATTGTGATCAAAAACACAACACAAACAACAGCAATTTTCGTTAATGATGTGTAATATACAAGCTTCAATACAATGAATTTACTGGAGATATATATACAAAAAATGACAGGGTAAGCATAATCTTCCAAATTGGATAAGAAATCCCACCTTCACTTCAACTAATCTGGTTTTTACACAATATAAAGAGAGTTACACCTGTAAAATAATAGATTCATCCTTTAGTTATGTGCCATTTAACAACCATCTAATAAGTGTCACGTTCACTTTTGATGGCCGAGGTCTTAAAAATGATAGCGAATTATATTAAAAATTGTCTTTTTACTCTGGGCATTGCAGCTATTAGCAGATATTAACAGGTTTAACAGTAACCTTAACAACTAGTCAATCCTCTGGGTACCCAACTATCTGTATATTCTCTATATATACTGTATATACCTATACAAATATAACTATACAAAATGGTTCACATTTACTGGTTGTGTCTCTGTTTCTGTCTCTGGCTGTTCTTCCATGTTGTTAATAACAGTCTATAAATGCACTTTTGTTTTCAATCAAACAAAAGTACAAGGTCCGTCATACCATCCTCTTAATTGTTACAGCTTCCTCTACACATGATTATGACAGTGCTCAGCTATATTTTCTATAATTATTGTGAATTTCCATACATTAAAATGCATTGGCATTAGAGATGCTGAGTAGATGGAAGTATTCCACATGATTCCAGCAGTATATGTAAAGCATTTTTACATTTTCTTGGTTTTTTTGGTGTTTGTTTTGTTTATTTAGCATTGTGCTTCAGCATCGAAGGTCATTTAATGATCGAAACAAGGTTAACTTATCTAAACTAATTATATCCTATATATTATTACATTGGGTTAGATGGCAGGAGATTTCCGCTGTTATGCAACAGTGCTACCCAGTGAGGCACCGTGTCACAGTAGTTTTCATGTGAAAATATGTAATGGGGTAAATAGAGCCTATCTGTAAGTTACTCTCCGGAATACCTGGCACTTTTAATAAAGAAATTAAAAACTCAACCCTTGTTTAAATTAAATTATTACTTAAAAATAAAAATTAAAAAATCTTTAATGAAAGTATATTGACAATCAACATGACACTAGTACTGGCACAGTTATAAATTACTATGAAAAAAATATGGTTATGTTTATAAATATGGTGGAACAGCGGTTACTGCAGTCACCTTTTAGCTCCAGCGTTTCCGGGTTTGATCATGATCTTATGCTCTTCCTGTTTGGCATTTGCATGTCCTCCCATGGACTCACAGTCCAAAGACATGCATTAGGTTAATTGATTAAGTTAAATTGGCCTGATCTGAGTGCATGACTAGTTTAAATGTAACATTGCGTATTGATGTAGCTTTGTATCTGTAAATACCAACTGATGTTTAAAGCAACGTTAAATAAACCATAAAACAAATATATATATGGATGGTTACAGAAGTAACACATAATCCCACCTTTTAAGCAGAAACGAGGATCTGAGATGTTAAGGCCCTTGAAATCCTTTTTATGATTCCCCATGATGGATTCTAAGCAAGAAATATATGGTCAAGATACTCTAAACAGACCATGGCTGGATCTTTCATAAAGACAGTGTATCTAAACATACATACAAATGGAAGCCTGAATACTCAATTATGAGTAGATAAGTTAGGAGATCCCAATATAATTTACAAACAGTGTAAAGTCTAAATAATTTGCACATTCTAAATTAGTTCCATGTGCGCCACGGAGCTTTAGTTAATCACACAATGAAAACATTCACAGCTTTTGTTTTTATGGGCTAATATGAGAAAGTGATTTAGATTTCAGGAAAAATGCCAATAAAAAAAAACAAATATCAGGCAATAAACTATAGTGCTGGCATGTGATTTGACATGTGGCTAAAAGACGGTGTTCTTGCACTACACCACAAAAATAGACAAAATGTGTCTTCCAGATAGAAGAAAAACAATCTGCACTACTCCAACAACATCTGATATTGAAATAATTCCAGTCATGGTGTAAGTGCTTGAATATTGCTTCCCTCATGACATAGCTGATGATATCAATGAAAGTGTGATTTTGGGGCAATCCTGGAAAGCATCACATGACCAGCCTGTCAAGGCAGGATATCGTTAAATGTACATCTGGAACAAGTAGGAAGCACAGTCTTGCTATTGAGCGGAGAAGTAGACTCACACTGTCAGAAAAGACAGATCTCTCCTTTCCAGAGGTATGACACAACCAAGGGGGTTCATCACTGTAAACCTGTAATTCAACATCTGAGATACTGTGGTTGTATCCTACCTCTGACGTAGTGAGGCATGTGATTGTGTATATCAGAAAGGTGACTATGGATAAAGATTACCCCCATGCCCTGCAACAGACCGCCATCCAGTCCAAGGTATACGAACACCTTATTAAATATTGAACATACACTTAAGTAGATTACATATTATACTGTATATGAAATCTATATGTGATACTAAACTGACCAAATGGCCAAAATACATCAGGGTTTCCCAAACATTGAACTCTGGTCGCTGTGTTGCAAAGATCCTGGGTTTAATCCTCCCCTTGATTCTCTGATGGCTGAATTGCAAAGACACAGTCCTTCATACTCTGTTTCATTGTTTAGTGATTGATAAACATATTTGATGAAATTTTCTGCACAACAGGCTGTGCTGTCATGTGTCATTATTAGTGCTACACTCAATATCTAATGTATCTGGCAAGGTAAATGTCACAATCTACACAATACAGGGGCAACAACAGACATAGGTGCGAGTGCGCTTTCAGACATAGGTCAGAAACAGTGATAGACATGGAGACTAAAAGTCTAGGCTAATGTAAAGACAAAACTAACAGCACATGTGGCTATGTAATGAAAAAATACAAACAAACAATGCAAACAAAGGACATACGCCAACACCTGCTAACAAATATAGGCAAAGTGCAAAGCAAACAAATGCAACCAAAGTTGCTAATATTAACAGACAATGTGCAACCAATATAAGTAAGCAGACAATGCTAATGCTAATAGGGGGTTAGGCAAACACATGCCGTACAAATCATGAAACAAGAACAAATACCTACAAACCAGCCATCAAGTATCAGGGGGGAGAGTAAAAAAATCCAAATACCAGAAAGTGCAGAGAAATAGGAGTATTTTGGAAGAGAGGACTGTAAATGATCAGCCTGCTGTGAAAGAGTAAAGGGTCAGAAGAGAGCCATGTCAAGATGACTCAGCCTCTCCAGCCTACCTCATTCAGACAGCAATATGGGTAATGTGGGTTAATGTAGGATAATATTCTTTTTTTTTTTACCAAGGATGTATACACAAACAATGTCTGAACAAACGTTATGCAGAGCATACTTGCACATACACCTACATTCAGTGAAAATCTGTTAATTCATTTTGTGAACTGACAAATGGGAAAGAAATACTGAAATACAATATATTGATTGTGTAAATATATATATCAAGCTAAGACATACACATACATCTCTTACATACATATACACAATCAATACTCAATGGCTAGTTCTGCCCTTAATATAAATATAATGTAATTTGCAGTGGGTACTAAAGTTTAGCACACCTTAATTCCCTGCATCCCCAAAAACTCACCCACTCAATAACATTTAGTTGTGTGCCTTTTAAGACACAGGTTTTTCTCAGCATGTTTTCATCAAATTCCTCCAATAATGAGGCATGTTCTGTCAAACACTCTACAGACTAATGATTGAAGCAACATGGCATATGACTACACCCAAGTGGAATCCCAAACGACTAAACAAGAGCAGATCTAAACACTTGATTATGATGAATAAATAACTCAGTTTACACTGAAAATGTATCCCAGCAATAACATACTCTTTTAAATAACCCAATAGTAATGTTTTCCATCACGCACTGGCACAGTGGCTCTGGGCTCTCCATGTCTGTGACTTTTATGTTTTTGTGGATTTGCTTTTTGTTTGAAAGGCGGTACCGTGGTTGCGTGGTTAGCAGTGTCATCTCACAGCTCTGAGAGACTTGCATGTCCTCCCCGTGACTGTATGGGTTTACTCTGGGTACTCCTGTTTCCTCCCACCTTCCAAAGATATGTGTGTATGGTTAATTGGTGTCGTGTGTTTGTGTGAGTGCTTGTTCCCTACAATGGATCAGAAATGTATCTAGGGTTGTTTCTGCCTTGCGCCCTGTGCTGTTGGCCAGGCTCTGGATTTCCTGCAACCCTGACAAGGTCATTTGTTGTTTGTCAAGTTTAGTTGAGCAGACCATATCGGTTGTCACTAACATCTTACACTAATGTGCCAATGTCATGGAATAGCAGTGTGTAGTTGATTACAAAATGCCATTACTGATTATTTACGAATACCCACACCTGTACAAGTGTATGGGACTGCAGTAGCCTTAAAGTACTGGAGGTAGGGTTCAAATCCCACCTCTGCAAAGCTGCCACAGTTGGGTCCTTAGGAAAGACACTTAACCCACCATTGCTTGAATTGTAAGACTGTATGAGTTGTAAGTCGCTCTGGGTAAGAGGGTCTGCTAAATGCCATAAATCTAAATTTAAATGTACAAGTTGTGAGTAAACATTTAAGCAATCTTGGAAGTGAAGCTGGACACTGGCCACCATGTTCAAGACAAGGCGAAGTGAATTACCAGAGTTTGAACAAGACATGATAGTGGGTGCCAGTGTAATGTTCGGTGTGTAAACACACATAAGGAGAATGTAGGAAACAAAAGCAGGTATTTATTGTGAAAGTCAGACAGAGCAAATCAGAAGGCAAACTCGTAAACATGAGACAGGCAGAGTTCAGGCACTCAGCAAACAGACTTCAGAGGGAGAGTCCAGGTAAACACAGAAATACAATCAGTAACCAGCATAAACCACAAAAAAGATCAAGTACTGATGAAAACGGAAAATTATTTCACATCTGACTGGCTGAAGTTCGGGGTTTAAATCTCAGTGCAGGCCATACGCAGGTGAACTTGACCTGCAAACTGTATTACGGAGGTGGAATTTATGTACGCTCGGGTTCTGAACTGGCACGCTGGACATGACAGAAAAGATGGAAGGTACATTAGAGTTCCAAAGTTGTGTGACCCCAGTTGCCAACAAGGCGAGGTGGAGGTTGGCTGTGGTTCCATACTGGTGTGGGGTGTGTTATCATGGCATGGGTTGGGTTTACTGATCTACCTAAACACATAATTGACCAGTGCCTGCAAAGTTTTACTTCTTGCATTTGCAGTCCTTCATGGACTTAACATATCCTCACAAACTCCAGCATGATAATGCACTGTGCCATCAGGCCAAGTTTTCCCAAGTTGTTGAGATGAATGGTGTGGCCTGCACACCACTTGAGATAAGGTTTATTTTGAGCTGTGGGTGGCTCTCCAGACGTCATGGATCAACATCCTCTCAGAGGTACTCTGTCCACTTGTGGAATGTCATGTTGAGCTGCTGCATTTTGTGTTGCTAGAGGGCATCAAACAAAGTACTAGTTCACGTTATGTTGGAACATAGGAGTAATAAGGTTCTTCCATCCAAAGTTCTACACAGCCATGGATATATCTAGAACCCCAGGCTGTATTTGAATTGTCTTCAACTCTGGCATGAGGCATAGGTGAAAGAGTCACAGAAAGATAAACAATACATAAACATAAACAATTTACATAAAAACATAAACAATTTAATCATGCATTGCTGCTATTGTTTGTATTTGGAATGTATATTTGAATGTTATATTTGAATAAGTATATATGAAGTTTAAAATGTTGGTATCCAGTTATTAACAATTTGTATGGTCTTTATACCATTGCTGAAAAACAAATCTAAAGGGGGCTAAGTCCTTTGCACAGTACTGTACCACCTCATGTGGACGCAGCTCTTTGCCATTTAACCATAAGTACTTCAACTAAATGAATGTTTTATAGAAGTAATTCATATTATAGCTAGAGTATTCAACTATGCTGATTTAAAATAAGTACTCCCTAAACTCCCTACCAGAGAAGAAAACTTCTACCCATCATGAAGACTGTTGAATCATGATCTGAGAGAGCCTCCTCCCAGCTTCAAAACTGTGTTGAAATTGAGAATTACAATACTTTTTGAACTTGGTGTTACTCCTCAACCATTATCTGCTATAATAAAAATTGTGTCAAGAAGGTCACGGTCGACAAGCGTATCTGGGTGTATCCCAACCAGAAACAATGTGTCAACCCCTACATGGGCCTCCATGTTTCTGGATGGAACACAGTACAAAACTGCCAGAGTCAATTTGAAAAGTGGAATCAGAGAAGCTAATTCTGATTTGCAAAAACTTGGACAAGAGATAGATCAAAGTTTGTTTGCTATGGGATTCAGCACACTACTAAGTCCAGCAACCTAACATCTATTGATGGTGACATTTCACTGGCACTTACACTGACACTTAACCGTTTGACAGATTTTACACGAAAGCCTCTGAGGTAGTCACGACACTCACCAGCTAATAGCAACTACACCCTCACAGTGCAGGAACACAAAGTTGGGTGTGTGCTCAGAGCAATTAATCGGAAGAAAGCTGCTGGATGTGATAGTGTGACTGGAATGTGAAGATCTGCTTTATGGCGGCTTTGCAAATATCTTCAGCCAGCCTCTGACTCAGTCTATCATCTTACCTTGCCTGGTACGTCCACCATCAGCAACATCAGTGACTTCTGCCTAGTCTCAATCACACAGTTCACTGTGACGTTTTATGAAAGGCTTTTCCTGCGGCAAACAATTAACAGTCTGCCATCCAAACTTGATTCATGTCAGTTCACATACAGAGTGAATATATCTACAGAGGATTCTGCACTGACCCATTTTTATTGCTAGTGGAGCTATGCAAAACTACTCTTTGTAGACTACAATTCTGCTTTTTATACCATCATTCCGAGCAGGTTTATCACCAAGCTAACAAACGTAGGATTGTCATTAGCATTAGGCCATTCATCAGCTTCAGCAGAGCTGTCAACACTCTTAAGGACACTTTACACCAGGGATATCACTTGTTTAACCTGTTGCCCTGTCGACGATAAAATCAAGACCAAATAGACTCAAAAAACAGTTTTTACTCCAGAGACATTATTAAACTGAACTCTGCCCAACATTTGTGTTTTTGATACATGACTGCACTGTTTAGTACACGGAATGTAGATTATTCCCAATGTGCAGTGCTGTCATGTGCAATATCCCCAAGATGCAACAGAAAAGTGGTGTACTAATCCCATATATAAAGAGAGAGAGAGAGAGAGAGAGAGAGAGAGAGAGAGAGAAAGAGAGAGAGAAAGAAAGAGAGAGATTGTGTGAGAGAGGGAAAAAGAGTCCTATCCTGGACATTTATCTAATTTTATTGCACTGTGCATCTAAAATAAGTGCATTCATCCGCTCATTCATTCAAACACGCTTATGGCCTCCCCCCTAGTGGGTTAAAAGGATATTACCATGAAGGTTAAACAGCCAAGAGGATTAAATCAACCACATGTCCAACTACACATTTAACACACCCTGTGTTTTTTTTGCCATGGGGAATATAATTCGGAACCTGCAAATCTAGAAAAAAGTAGAAAAAGTAACCAAGACTTCCTCTGTAGCTTGCTCACGTGGCATATATATCTTTCAAATTAATCATACTATTAGCCAGATGCCTGGGCATGGTCCTCTGCTTCAGAAAGTTTACGTGTATTTAACGTGTGTTTGTGTGTGTGTGTGTGTGTGTGTATTTTTAAAGGACGATTGGTGTGGTATGACTATACAGTATTACATTGTGATTGTGCTGTATCTAATGGTATCCCTTAGTAAATGTAAAATCATGGTGAGACGCCATCATTTTGCAGTGTAACGAGTCACTCAACCCATGACTGTGTATCTGTGAGTAGACATGCTGTCACACTCTTTACGGTCTTCTCACATATTAAGAGAGAGCACATGGGACATTATATCTCGTTTTCTTTCCAACTGAATCACTGCCAGTTTTCATTTGAGATCTTCCAGTGATAGAGCAAAGGCTTTAGTATTTTCGAGACTCTTATAACAGTGGTAAAGATATTTCAGTCTTTTCCACAATTACTGGAACTCCTGGTAAATATGGGTAAAAGCTACTGGTAAGTCACCTTTTGATGAATTAGCCTTATCTTACACTGTCTAAAAATAGAAAAATGTAATTAACCGAAATGCATTTAGTCTACAAGTATTTCTTTCCACATCTGCCTCAATTATTGGCCACGTGCATTTAATACTTGTACAATCTTGCCATGTACAATCTGCCATTGCCAGTAAAACAGCACTTAGTCTCTTCCACAAATTCTTATAAGGTTTTAGAACACAGAGCAGAACATTTGAGATCATTACAGAATCTCCTTGGCCATCTTTAGCTAACCTCACAGGTTTTCTATAGGTTTAGTATCAGGGGTCATGGCAGAAGCTTGATTCTGTGTTCAGTACACAACTTCTGTCTTGAACTGGACATATGGTCGTATATTTTTACAGCATATATATAATGTATTTTTGGTGGGGTTTTATGAACTGCTTGTTTCAGGTCCTTTCACAACATTTCTACTGGATTATTGTCATGACTTGGACATTGACTTGGACAAAACATTAAAAGTATTCTTCTTTAACTCTTTTTTTCCAATATTTGCAATAATGACTTGCATGATCGTAGTTACTGCGCATGAACCACATTCTTTTGAGATTCTGTTCATAGGCAGATGTCCTGGCCTTTTCACATTCAAATTACCAGCTAATCTTAAAGGTTCACATTTTTTTCACATTAAAAAATTACCAAGTGTAATGCAACTGTTATTCTCCATAAGAATAGCTAATGTGTTTACTAACAAACTCTGGACGGTTTTTATGACAAACTTGCTCTGCCCTGTGGTACTTCCGCTGTTTGCAAACCCAAAGTTCCTGCATTCCTTTAGCAAACATCTACACAGTTGTTCTTTACCTCTGGATCTTTAGTGGTAAATTTACAGCCATTTTTGTGACAAAGTAAATAACAAAATCAAGCTCTTCAGCTTTCCACTACAGCTTTCAGCATAACATATGTCAACCTTGTCCACAGTTTAAGCTTCTGCCAGCTATCTGTCTACCTCGTGAAATGTCTCTCTTCAGGGGTATTTATCAGAACTACATGAAGACAAATGAAGTGCAACAGGAAATCATCCACCCAATAAGGTTATGAAAATTTAGAGAAAAAAATAGTCTCAACCTTCTGGTCAATAGCCAGAACCTTAACCACTGCATCAACAAAATGCATCAAAAGGCCTGGGAGAACAGGGAGAATCTGTGGATTTGATGTTTGAAGTAAGTTGACAATTAAACCTAAGGGCATACTCACAGTAGGCGATCTGTACCATGCCTGAGCACATTTGCCTGCCAAAGTCCAGTCAGTCTGGTTGATATGCCTGGTTACGCTGAACCACACTCCTGAAAAGGTGGGCTTTGGCACAGTTCAATTGGACATAAAACAATCAGCTGACTCAATAAAAGCTTCTTACATGTGTAGCATGAGTAGCCAAAATCGATGCTTACCTTTCTCCAACAAAAAACCTCCCATAACCGTGCATTGGCCCAGAATATTTAACTGCAGTGTGAGCACAGGCCAATGGGCGGAGTGGGGAAAATCATGCTTTGATATAGTACAAGGCAACTGGGCCCTAGAAGTGTAAAGGTTCATTTTTCCCCTGGCAGGTCCCCTTTAGCACTTCTTTGTTCTTCTTTGATCTTTTATGAAAGCTGTTCATTTTATTCTACTCATTACAATACCCTCTGCTAAGTCGACTATAATGTATTCAAATTTTATGATCTGCCTCTTGATATTGTTTCTGTGCGTGGTCCTCAGTTTACCTCTCACTTTTGGAAAGGGTTTTGTCTGAAGCCTGTAGTCTGGATTTTACCTACAGTGCACTCAGGGGCTCAATCTGGACTGCAAGTGTATGCTCTGCTGCTTTGCCTCCCAGAACCCAGTATCATGGAGTCACGGTAGCATTTAGCCTGGGCTGAGTACGCCCACAACCCCCATCCTGTTTATTCTACCATCTGAATGTTGTCTGGGTTATCAACTACCTTTGTTTCCTTCACTGGATGCATCCTGACAGTTCAGGCCTTCATTTGCTGCTGCTGCCGCCGGACCTGGAGCTTTACTTGTTAAGCTCCCCTGTGATCGCATGCCCAAGACAAAAGGACAACTAATAAGCAATGTAAGCAGGTCCCATATCACCAAGCTGGTCAAAGTGGTTTCCTACTACAGTTATGTGCCCATCTGATCAAAATCCGATTATTATAATGGCCGGGATCTTACAAATTCAAATAAGTAATAATAGGAATATAATATAATATTATATAATAATTGCATAGTATTATATAACATAGAATTTCGTATTTTAACTCCAGATGCCATGTACAGACAGAAGATCTGCCTGACATATGTTACAGTAGACAGTCCTGCACTGGACTGAAATTTTTACTTATTTACTTACCTATTTTAACAGATTCCTGTGACAATTGCTTATTTATGTACTGTTACATCGCCCGATATGGCTTCTGCACTCCTCCTGTCACTCTCTGCAGCGGGTTCTCGTCCAATAGACCGTGAGCAGAGGTAGGATATAAGTTTAAGAGTTTTAGACCAAAAGTCTGTCATTTATTTGTTTAAGTAAACAATGACCAATGATGAGGATAGCAACATTAAATAATCAAAATAAACACACAAACAGAATGTAATGCGGACGTTAAACAGTTCATACCTTGCATACTATCTATTCTGTCGGCATCGCTGTCTAATACTGTCATTGCTTTCATATTTCTTGATTTTCACATTTCTGTAGTTAAATATTTCTTTATTTAAAACGTTATTTTGATAACATAACTTTTCCACACATGCATCTCAGAACTTGGTAAGAGGGTATACATTAACTAAAACATACAGGCAAGTAATCATAGTTTAAACCATCATTAGCCATTTTTGCAAACATTCCATATACAGAATTTGGCCCCAAAGAGGGGTCCAGAGATGAAGTAATTTTGAATCTGGGTAAATTTTGTATGGAATCAAACCAGAATGGTCATCTAAGGAGAAGGTTATTGTCTTCTCAATTCTCATATGTTGATTCATCATCGTTCCTTTGTGCTTTCATTGAGCAGTGTGAAAAATGCATTATTTCATATAACACCAATTGTCAATTGTCAAAACATGGTCTGCTCAAAGACGGGTACTTCAACAACTGTAACCCCTGCCACAACACTTACTGCACTTAACAATGAGTGGTTACATGCACTTAATAACCTGATCATAGTCAGATTTTTTACAGTTATCTCATTATCTAAGTGGCTATTTATACAGCATACTCCGATCAGATTTTTAAAAATCCAATAAGGAGAGCTGTATATGTATATGTACATGTATATTTAGATGCTTGGCTTTATTTTGCCTCTTTTAGTTTGACTTTAGGGGTTTTTTTCTCACTGGATCTGGCAGCCCTGGAATTAAATATGCTATGAAATTTAAGCAGTGAAGCGGTTATTCAACACTTTGTGGAGACTCTGAAATGCAGTATATATACATGAGAAAACGAATAATTTAATTATTTAATATTGTGTAATATTGTGTAATAATATTTCTATGAATGTATTGACTGGTTGCAAAGTAGAAATTTGATTACTTCCTTGAGTCAGGTAAACTCAAGTGCATGTTAAGTCCTTGATCAGATTACTGGCAAACCCTGCTTTTCTGTAGTTATCTGATTATTAAGTGCATGTAATATAAGACATAATTAATGGGTCTTTCAAACAGCAGTTCAGTCATGTTTAATCTGTGTATCCACATTTAAGCTATTTTTTACTTTAAAAATCCTGATGCTACCACCTAAATTGACAACTAACAACTATCCTCTCACTATCCCACCATGGACATCTGCTGAGTGGAGTGGATGCACTCAAGGCTGCTGGTACTGCTGGCCATTTATCCAGGGATTGTACTGAGTAGCTAACCAAGTTCTTTACTGACAACCTGTCACCATCCCAGGAAGGTGTACCTGCATGCCTCTAGACTACAATTATCTTACTGGTGCCAAAGTTGCTGGCTGCTGGCTCCCTTCAACGTGTTCCATGGCAATACATGCTGTCCTGACTCATCTGGTCATCAGCAACACCTATATGAAATGACATTCTTCTGATTTTAGGTCAGAATTTTACAAAGTAATAAAACATTTCTCACAGTCCTTCTCTCTCTTCACCTTGGGCTGTCTAACTTTTTATTACAATAACAAATATTTTCAGATGTCACAACACTTGGTCATCAATCTGGAACTCAACAATCTGGACCCCATCATTCTGATCAGAATTGGTTTTTATTCCTAAGCCTGCATAGGTATCACTGTACTAATATCAGCAGGTTCCTCTTATTCCTGCAGCTGTCACCCTGCTTAACCAATGCTGCTATTTTTTCTGTTAATTTCTTTTTCATTGCTTACTGTAGTTAACAAAAGTAGTTCTAAAAATTACAATAAGTTACAACAGGAAATCAACATATGTCTCTCAATATAAAGGAAGTTTTGGTTCTTCTGACCACACAAGCATACCAACACTGCAGATCCACAAGCAGAATTGAGAAATGTTACAGAAAAAGTCTATCATACATTCGCAAGTTCACTACCTTAAGCTTGTTAGCTCATGGTTGGACTAGAGACTGTTCTTGTTAGGGTTCCTACCTTTGCCCCGGGTGAACCCCGGAGGTATTTAGTATTTTAAGGGCACTTTGAGGGTCTCCCGTCCCGTACTCGTGCGCTCCTCGCACACCTGAGCTCATGCTCTTCCTCCGTCGGCACTCAACGAGCCTCACTCCAGCCGGCTGCACATCCTGAATGGGACGCGCCCAGGCGTGGATTACTCGTGCCATATATGTGCTCGAGCTCACGCTTGCCCCCTGGCACTTCGGCGCATCTTGCGATCTATTCGCGATCGCGCCACAAGCCAGCCCTGAGCTCATATGCTCGCCTTTTGGCATCTTCCGTGAATACGGCGTCTTCGTCCCCCACGCTACTTGCGCGTTTGTGCTCAAGTTCGCCCTCTGGCACTTCAGCGTTTGCACCCCAGCCAGCTGCCTGCTCCAAATGGGACGCGCCACAGTTGGGTGTTTTGCCACACTTGAGCTTCCGCTCGCTCCCTGGCATTCGGACTATCTCTGTGCCTCACCATTTGGGAGATGTCCCAAATCGTGCTCTCTGCACGCCTGCCCCGTTGGCTCTTCAGTGCCCTCTTGCGACCAGTTGGCGCGTTACTCCAAGTCGGGATGCAACACCGTGGCGCGCCCTTTTATCCCTTTTGTTTTTTTGTGTTTAAAAGCCTTACGCTCCGCTCCTGACCTCTCTTTTGTTTTTCTATATTATTCCCCATTATTATTATACGCCGTGGGATGCGTCTATCCTGCATCCTTGGGTCCTAGCAAAAACTACCACATCTTGTACCAGTTCTTCTCTGGTTTCTGAGAATGAGTTTCTGCTACTTATTTGTTACAATCTTTAAATTGTGTTTATAACTCTTCATGCCTGTCCTATTTGAGAGTAGTACTAATCTGCCCCCCCTCCTACAACCTGTATATTCTCTCTAGCCTAGAGCTGTATATACTGTTTCAAAATCACTCATTGAGTCTCTGTTCCGTCTGGCTAATCTCCCGAGTTGTTTGTAATACTGCCTACCAATGCTTCAAGTCCATCTTCTTAAATGTTAAGGCTTCGCCTTGACAGCGACATAACAGTACGTTATTGTGTTTTGTATAATTATTGTGAATTTCATAAATGAAGGTTTAGCATTAGTTTATACCTCTGATGCTGTGTAGATGATAGCGTTCCACTCATTGTTACTCTTCTATTACATTAGCATATAAAAGTGATATGGTTATAGTGTTTTACAAAACGTAATGTGTAACGTGGTCATTAAATGGCGCATACCAGCACTCTGAGTAAAGCCTGCTTGAAACTTATTTTGATCAGGACCCCCCACTGTCCTAGAAGCTTTAGCACACTGTGACAAAATGCAGAAAATAACAGTATCCAGTCAGACATGGCCCTTTCACATGCTATAGAGGCTGTCAGTCAACAGATCTACATAGCCTTAATTTGTACCGTCTAGACTTGAAGGGGATAATTTGCCCACCAGTGTAAAACAAAACTTCACATGAAAACACACTACCATTTAGTGTCATAAATCACTCATGAATACCACCCTAACAAAAGTGTTTCATTTAGCCTTTAATAAGTCGGTACTTAAGTTAGTATACATCAGCAGGGGAATTCTCTATACACCAGTTTCTATGTCATTACACAATCAGAATCATTTACAGAATAAAAATGTGGACCACATGTCCACATTTGAAGATAGACAAATATAAATTTTGCATTAAATACATTGGTTAATCAATGTTTACACACTATTTACTTTTAGGTATAAAAACTGATAAACACACAGACTCAGACACACATGGTATATGTACCTTTGAAGAAAACTGCACACTAACAATCAACAGTGCATAATTCTACCTCTTTTTCTTACAGTTTATGTATAACTCTTTACTCAGTCATAAAGCATCTTCAAATAAACGCTGAAAAATGTTTGACCACTGCGGAAAAAATCCAAATGGCTTTCATACATTTCTATACAGGGTTTAGCACAAAGGGATTGTTGGTTCACTATCTGAGATAGAATCAGGAATAATATTGGCATAGCATAGACTGTAGTTAGAGGGACATGGCTGTAACTATATGAAATGTACAATGGTACATGCTGTGTGAGTGCTGAAAACAATGAGTACAGAGCAAATATTTGATTAATAATGGAAATGTAATTAATCTGATTCAGACTCACAACAGCGTATAAAGGCATTATGTTAATTACCGGAGTTGTATTGTATACTTAAACAACTATATATATATATATATATATATATATATAAACAATAATATGGTCAAATAATTTAAAAGGTCAGTTCTACACGAACAGCGAGTGTCCGTCTCAGCAAAATGCGCCACCAAATTTAAAGTGCTGCAAGGTGTTTGAATGTATTGGTGCTTGTAACTGTACTTGCTTAGGACTGAAAAGTACTTCAAAACACTTTAGTACTTTAGTAAATGTGTCAATAGCTGGCCACTTCTGATACAAGTAAGTGTGTGGAGAAATTACAACCGAAATTTGACGAGTTCTCAAACTAAGGAGAACATAAGCAATTGTGGGAAGTCGAACATCAGACATTATGCAAAACAACATGACTCAGCAAAGATAGAAAACCTCAGCACAAGGAACTGTGCAACTCATAAAAGCTAAAACAATGAAGCACAAAGGTGGCCAAACTGCTCTAAATCCAATCTAATCAGTCTGGTATATTTACATTTATGGCATTTAGCAGATGTCCTTATCCAGAGTGACTTACAACTGATATGTTCTTACAATTCAAGCAATGGTGGGTTAAGGGCCTTGCTTAAAGACCCAACAGCTGTGGCAGCTTGGCAAAGATGGGATTTAAACCCAGGACCACCAACCGCTAGGCTACCACAGTACCGGATTTGGTAAGTGCAAATCCGATTCAACTGTTATGGCGCTTTTGTGTAAGTTACGTAATATCTCACATCTGGCCAAAGGAAGGTGGGTCTCTTTTTGAGGCTTGGTTGTCACAGGAAAAGTAGTTTGTTCTTGAAAATGTCCTAGGAACACCTCATTTGGTGCTGTGGGGATAGATGTTTTGGGAAATCTGTCCTGAAACAGCGGTGAACTGTTAAAAAAACTTTGACATAAAAAATTGTAAACATTGTTTAAAAGGAACAGGATTTATCAAAAATTGAGAATTCAGTCATGTACCTGATAAAAGCTGAGATATTTTCTTCTGTGCAAAATACACGTGCCCACGTCCCATTCACTACCAATAACACTCTTGCATCTGGGCAAAGCTAAAAAGGACATGTTATAATCAGCCTGTCCAGTGCTGCAGCTTTCTTCCTATATGTACATGCAATGGGTACTCAGAGACACACAGGCTTCTTGGTGTGTCTATTACCTCTGGGATGGGGGCTTCAAATGATTTTATTTTACACACAGGGTGCACCGCTGATCAGAATGTGTTTTATGTTAATAAAGCACAATATTTCAATTAGATATTTAATATTGAATAATAATAACAATCATAATAATTGAATATAATATTAAATAATATTGAATTGATTTTACAAAAATATTGAATTCCACTAATGAATAAAAGACAATTATCCTCAAACATTACATTGTCACAGTTGATTGAAGTTATTGGGGAAGCTGGGCTTCTTATGTGGCCTTACAGCTATCGACTGTGGTCCAGTCTAACTTTCTGGTCCAAAACTTCATGGGTATAGCTTGTCTAGGGTCTGTGGGTCTGATGGTCCTGGCTTCAAATCCCACCTCTGCCAAGCTGCCACAGTTGGATCCTTAAGCAAGGTCCTTAACCCACAACTGTTTGAATTGTAAGACTGTATGAGTTGTAAGTCGCTCTGGATAAGGGTGTCTGCTAAATGCTGTAAATGTAAATGTAGCTTTAATAAGGCTTCGCCAATTGACAGAAACAATTTGTCTTGTGATGGTGACTTATACTATACTGTGCCTTAAGTCATAGGGATTATACAAGTTTCAGTTTAGATTCTGCTGGAGTTTTAAAACTCTGAACTTCTGTTCAGAGACAGAAGCTCGTCTGTGTTAGTCTTCCTCTAATACTGATAATCAGTGCTTGCAGGATGCTGGTGGCTGGTTAAGCTATTGAGCTATTTTCAGACCAGTGACATTGAGGTGGTAGCACTGCTGTGTCTGACGCACTCACAATAGCGCACAACACACATTAACGCACAACCACCACATCAGTGTCAGTGCAGCATTGAGAATGATCCACCAAACACAGATGTTTCCTGATCTGTGATGTTCTGTGGTGTTTCTAAGCGTTAGAGTACATTGTAACAGAGACTAACAAAGTATGCAGATGGACTACCCTATGTAATTGTAAAAACAAAAAGTGCAGTCTTCACTAAACCTTGAAAAAATAATAAGCAGAATATAAACTTATAAATATAGAAATATTAAAACTTTTGCACAGTACTACATACAGCATACAGGAAGTACACTGGTCTAATTCTCTTGCCCACTCCTGTTGGGACTGAACAGGGCATTACATGCGGATATGGCCACCAGGAAAAACATCCCCTACTATGACTATGGATCACAACAAGACCCTTAACCCACAACTGCTTGCACTTTAAGGTTGTATCAGTTGTAAGTCTCTCTGGGTAAGAGTGCTTTCTAAATGCTGTAAATGTAAATGTATGCCTGTGCCATGTGTTCTCTGGGGATAGGCAACTGAGCTCCCACAACCCTGACCTTGAAAAAGGCAGAGATATACATCTACGTTCAGACACCCATTCGCACAACAAGGACTTTCAAGACATTTAAACCAACAGCCATGAGATGTTCAAGCTATTAAATAGTGAAAGCTTGAAATTAACAGACACTGCACTCAGAAGACGTGAAAAAGAAAACACATAAACATACTAATTTAAACAGCTTGCAGGCAGCACAGATGTTCAAGCGCACTCATGAATGAACTAAAAACAAGCACAAACAAGGCTATAAAACCAGTTACTGCCTCAAATAATAGCAATATAGTTTAGACACACCTTAGTGAGTACATGTCTTCACTGTACATGGCATGACAAATTCTGGAATAGAGACGTTCCTTGTCTGTTTGCATAAGTGTGTGTATGTGGATCCAATACCTCACATTGGCATGCTGCCACATGGCTCAGTAGACAGAAAGCAGATCTGTCCAAACTAATGGAATGCACCACTCCACCCTAGATAAGCAGGTGGAGCTGAAAGTGTCTGAAATGCAGAGCATATGAAAAAAACAAGCAGTAGCCAGACAGAGGGGACACAGGGTGAAATGGGTTCATGCTTAGTTCAGATGCCATTCAGAGCCATTCATAAAGTTCACAACACACACTCTACTCAGTTTTGATGCTTATCTGCACTTTAGACATTTGACTCAATTTCACCATTGTCACACAAAGCCAACAGTGAAGGTGGCCTACGCATTCAAAGGTGAAATGTAGAAATACAGATAAATCCGAAATGAGCTCAATAACATGTGTATGAAGGCATGTACGTCTGTGCATGTGTGTGTCTATATGTGTGTGTGTGTTGTGGGAACATTTCTTGATCCCAGACTCAGTAATGCACCTCATTAATCACTGAGTGTTTTAGCTAATGATGCATTTATTAAGACACATGCAAAAGCATTTAAAGCGGATCCTGTTCATGATATGCCCAGAAACAATGAACCAATTATAATGGCTTTGGCTGCTCTATTATTGCATTCTTAGCTGAATTACTTCACTGCATAATCAAAGCCATGGTAAGTGAAGGGACAATATAAGACTGGAGTTACTATCTGTTTCAATGCCTTAGGCCTAAGTCTTTGAGTACTGTGATATTTATTGATTCAAGCATCATCTTCATGTTAGAGAGCTTGATAATATGATGCATCACTTCCTAGGGATTTACAGAATATAGAAACAGATCCAGAGTAGCTCAAGACCTGGTATCAGCTGCAGTAAGCATGCATGGAGATCAAATATGAGTTTGAGAATGAAGATGCAGTTTAGTTTTGAAAAAGTTTCTCAGTGCTACAGAATCCCTTTTGACAAGTATTACCCTGAGCAAAATAACCCAGAAAACTTTCTAGATGTACTTTCCAAAACTCTAGCTCTTCCCATAGTGCATTGTACTGCTGACCGCTAAGTCTCATCCACTGAAGCCCCAAAATATGGACGTGATCACTTGCATTTACTTCATTCTGGGCTTGAGACCAGCATCTTTTACGGTCTAAATCCAACCTATTCACCCTCTCATCAGAGACCACAAGATACAATCCCACGGTGTATACAAACATAAATAAAATACACAGCAGCTGATCATGAGATAAGCCAGTGACAAAGAG
This sequence comes from Parotocinclus haroldoi, assembly GCA_034779995.1. Taxonomy (NCBI): domain Eukaryota; kingdom Metazoa; phylum Chordata; class Actinopteri; order Siluriformes; family Loricariidae; genus Parotocinclus; species Parotocinclus haroldoi. The sequence goes on from JAUZST010071159.1 coordinate 20,690, forward strand.
TTGTTCATGTCGTTAAGATACATTCACAAAACATAGTAACATACATGGCCACGTGTTAATATCAAACTCAACTCATAAAGGGGTCTGTACAACATCTGACAAAACATGTTCAACTTTTTGTGGTATACTAGCATGAATGTCCTGGAGTGGGTGACAATTATTCAAGGACCAATGTCCTTTGTGACTAAGAATCCTCTTTTGTGATGTTTTACGCTCTCTTTTGTTGCTTAACTTGCACAGTACTGTTTAAAAGAAACCACGATTAGATTCATTTGTCTTAGCAATGGTATAATGACCATATATAATTATTCCCGTCTCTTTACTAGACCACAACTACAAAATACAGAGGAAATGCGTATGCAACTTACAAACAAAATAAATAACAACAGAAAAAAATAGTTTCCTTTGGCTTCAGTGACAAGTATTCAGTGTGATCACCCCTTACACGTGCATGATAGCACAACCTGCCAGATTCTTTGGATGTCAAGTTGACCTACTACTCAAAAAAGCTTGATAAGGAATAGTCTTTTTGGAAGGGCAGCAGACAAAGAAGAACAAGGTTAAAATGCTAAAATAGGTTCACAAATATTGTAATGAATATGAAAATGAATTTGTATATAATTGTAGTGCGTTGTCCAATGCTCAGAAATAACAGAAAGAAGCCTCAAAGAGTATCTCTCTCTCCTTCTCTGTCCCTCTCTCTCTCTCTGTATATATAGAGAGAGATAGATAGATAGAGAGAGAGAGAGAGAGAGAGAGAGAGAGAGAGAGAGAGAGGGACAGAGAAGAAGAGAGAGCGCGTGGGATTGTATCTTGTGCTCTGTAATATATATATATATATAGACTGTAACTGTATAGTTATGAAGTAGGCAGCAAGGGCAACTATTACATATTGAGACAAACCCGATGCACAGTTGCACAGTCTAGAGCCCTGCAACCAGCCACTGTTTTCTTCAACCGCCTTGGATAAAGCATACTGTAAATATAAGTATAGTTTTTAACCTGAAAGATTTAAGCAAGGAAGCACTGCAACCACATAACCCAGTACCAACCCACAGCTTGAGCCAAACATGAATACCTCCATGTGTACTGCTTTATGCTCCACACTTTGAGGTCTGGGGTTATTTTGGGTGTTGTTGCTTTTGCCTTTGCCAGCATATATAAAGTGTTTAAAATGTTTACCTTCCTTGTGTCTGGACTAAGTTTTTTTTCGACACCAGTTGACCAATATGGCCTTACAACTCTTTTTTAGACAGACTACTCTGTATAAACATAATCAACCAAAAAATAATATAAGTTAGTAAGTAAAAGTAAAATAAAGGAAAATATATATTTATCAAAAACAGACAGGCACACAAATGTATTAATAATAATGAATGTATAACATTAACATAATCATGAATAATAATCAAAACAATTAATAAACATACTCTATGTATATAATATACTCCCTTGTATATATTATAAATAATTTGATATTATTATATTTTTATGTATATACATTCATTCTAATTCTCATTCCCACTTGCACATCCTAGAGCATTACTCATAGCATTTCACTACTTGTCGTACATGTATAACAATGTATGTGACAAACAAACATCTTAGCTCTAAGTCTAAACTCGAAGTCTAAAGTCCTTAACTTTGAATTTGCTATATGTAAGTGAAATTCTGGCCAAAAATAAGTTAATCTGCTGCCTCTAGTGACCGACTGAGGTACATGCATGAGTTGCTTCAGGCATTTCACTTAGCCATACATTTTTTCTATGGTTCTCATTTTCTCAGTATAAAGGGCTGATGTTCTACCAATGAATCATTTTCTTTATTATGTGATGTTAAGCAGAGAAAAACATTAAGAAATGAAAAAGAAGCAACTAAAGTGAGCTCACTTAAACATGTTCAAGTAATAGAACTTTATTAAATTAGATGACCTTTGCAAAATATAAAAAAGAACTATCCTAAGTATAGTATAACAGATACACTCTAACCTTCACTGGTTGTCTAATTGTAGGCAGACTAAGTTTAAGATTTAAAATTGGGACATCAGAGAAAGTTCTACATCAGTCTAATTCATTTGCTGTCCATCTTCATTTTGCATCTCTTTATTTACTAAAACATCTGAAACAATAAACTGTCATGAAAGCCCTAGAATATGTGACTTGCAGTTTCCAGTAGGACCTTGAAATCTGTACACATACCTGTGAGAGTGATCCATATGTGGTCCGTCTCCGTTTCTGCAGTCAGTTACAGTCTCTGCCAAGCAAACACACATCAAACACTTAAACACATCAATGACTTTAGCGCCTCATTAATTTACTCCAGTGCTAAAGGAAGAAGGCTTCATTCCCAGGCATAACAGCTGGCCTCCACACCCCGGAGCTGGATGTGACCCAAAATCTCAGCTTTAGAGAAACAAACAGAGAATGCTCAATAAATTGTCAGAAACACCCATAAAGTACCATTTGAAAATGGTAAAAAAGGAAAGCACCACCCTTACAAACATAAACGTATGTGTGCTGGTAAACAATCTGAAAACATAATCAAACATATAATTTAAATGCAACATCAAAGAACTGGTGATGTCAGTTCAAGACAATTTGCTGTAATCAGGAAATTCTAGGCAACTACAACAATTCATTCAACATTAAACACAAACTGAATGGTGTACTTAGTTGTTTTGCCTATTCTTCAGCCTTGAGAAGTTTTAAGAACATACCTTCCATATTAAAACATCTAAAACCAATCCAACTATAGAGGCAACCCTACTAAAGTTTGCAAAGACCTTGGATCCTGACTTATAATATTTTGACTTTATGCTGGAAAACCACAAATATTTTATATATATATATACATACATATACACATACATCCATCCATCCATCTATCTAAACAACAATATGTGCTAATGTGAAGCAGCAGTGTTAAGGGTTAGAGCACCATCACAGGGACCCATTTGAATTCCAACAGTTACTGTGTTCATCACATACATCCTCAGTAGGGAGGTAAGCCAGGTCAAGGAAACATCCCTCTGCACTGCAACAACATCCCCTAACCAACCCCCCAACAGAGCAGCATGTGGTTGAAATGTGGGAAAAAAATAAAGAAAACTAAGCCAACAGAAAACACTGATACTAAGTGGTTACTATTTAAAACTGTAGCTTTGGGTTCTTTTCAAGTTAGAGAAGAAGAAGGTTCATGTCACCAGAGGCTCTGGACACATCTGGTCAACAAACAAATGATCACCCATTTATAAAAAAAAAAAAGACTGACATTATTTTGAGCGTGGGCATTGTTAAGTTAAAAAAAAACAAGCTGATTCGTGATCAGCTTTTATGATAATGGTGTTTGAGATGTTCTTTGTAGACTACCTCTGAGTACCCCAGATTCTTTCTACATTCTTCCTCACCCCTGCTCGTGAAGGATTGCATGCAATTAAGTATATTTTAGTCACCAGTAACATATTTTTTCAGTGAGCCAATGTCTAGTAATGGTGTACTAATGGTCCATCCTTACTAAAAGATGTACACCACAGTGTATTGTGCAAAGAGGAGAAGCATGAAACGTATCAGAAGGAGACATTTTTGGCATGTTTTTCCATCATAGCGGGCTGAAAAACTGAGCGCATAACATCAACATATGGAGGGATCTGTGACAAATTAATATTCAGTAGTCAATAGTTTAAACAAGCAATTCTTCATTAAAGCACATACATGCTAGAATGACAGCCAGAGCGAGGGATGCGCAATACTATGGATCTGTAAACACTCAAGCTAGATGTGTTTATGCTTATGGGAAACATCAGATGCTGACTATAGACTAAGCAGGTGGCATGCACATGCACAAATGTATACACGGGGTGATACAGAAAAGCTGGTTTATTAACTATATAAACACTAGCATAAAGAAAAAATGTGTGGGTAGAGGTTAAACAGTGGCAGTTGGTGGTTTTCAAAACAGGGGAAGCACGTGTGTGTACATATGATCACTTCATTTTACTACCATAGCATAGTGATTATTATATCCCTAAAATCGAGCTGCAGTTAGTTGCGCTGCCTAATGCAACGCCATTTTACATAACAGCATATGTTGTTATTTTCTATTTTGTATGTTATAAAAATAACTTGTAGAACTTACTGGTGCAGTTTTTTACATTTGAAAAGAAAATTGTGTTCCTGATTCTCGATTTACTTTAAAAGATGAATCAATTATAAATAATACATAAATAAAACCAATTAACATAAAAAAGAAGCCATGCTTCGTGGGCAAAAGGCACACTGTCCAATTACAGAGAGGTTTTAGCTGTGCAAACATACCCATCCTCACTCCATTCACTTCCAGTAAACCCTGTGCATCTGGGAAATGCTCAAAATGACACGTGCAAAACTTTGACGAATCAGCATGACTCTTTTCTCCTTTCATTTATAATAATGTATTTATGTTTGCTCCATAGACTCCCAGAGACACACATGCTTCAGTGAGTGTCTTTTAGGTATATATGGTTCCCTAGCAGATTTTGCACACTGTACTTTACTGTTCACTGGTAGCAGCTTGAGTTCAGTGAAAGAACAGCAAAATGTTGCAGTGAGATATTTCATCACTTTAACTCCTACAAAATTAATTTACATTAGTATCTAATAAAACACTTTTGATAAAGATTTCATTGTGTTTTATTGAAATTGAAGCCAGAATTCCTTCTTAGTCATCAGGAAATTGCCTGCAAAGTTAACTTAATTTTAATGTCACATATAACCAGCACATAATTATATGCTTTACCATTTTCCACTTTAACTATGGTTCTCAACCAACAACCCAATGACTGCTCACAGGCCAAGACAACAAAAAGCACAAAGTTCTATAACATAGCACTATTATGATTATACCTTAAGTACTAAGTGTTTGCAGTCAACACATTTCTTTTTGGCAACTTTTGCAGTCCAGTTGATAAAAGGATTTTAATGGATGAAGTAAATGCGGATATGCTCTATGTGAAAAACAGTGTTTACCGACAAGCCAGTATTGTTTCCAAAGTGTGCCTGTGAGTGTGTTTTCATTTTTGGCTGGATAGGCAAAGCATGCACCATCTGTGGAGACTTCTAAAGCATGTGGTAACTGCATTCTGGGATGTATCTTAGGTCTAATGGAGAGCAGTCTGGGTTTTGGTCATCTGCTCAGAAGGGGGATTTGGTGGTTTGGTTCAAGCATGATGATGTGCTCACAGCAGACTTCATTTCAGATGTGCTGTTTAACAGTTACTCATTCAAGCATATGAGACTGATTACTAAAGTACTGACAAAGCCATTCGGATTTCGAAATAAACAGGCATTTTTGCATATTTCTTTCTGCATAGTGTTATTACAGCCATGCTGACCTTCAGGCTAATATCACATGTTTATACTTTTATACACTCAAGTACCAATTATTTCACTTAAAAAGACATGGCATTTACATTCTTCAAACCTGCGCACCAGTTTCACATGAATGAAACACGAGAGTTTGTACTCGGCAAGCATCGTCGTCTATTTGGTACTTTGGGGATTAAAGTCAAAGTTACCCTACATCTATTTTTTTGCAAAAACTGCTTGTATAATGACAATCTTATATGATGATAATGATAATCTTATGATATCTTGAATGTACGAGGCACATGCCATTTTAAATGTACTTTAAGTAGTATGTAAAGTAAAGTGGTGTGTTTAGGAGAGTCTAGCTGTTGCTGCTTTTGACTGAAATGAACCACTGTGTGAATAATGTCCTTGCAACATTCCAGGATATGGTGCATTTTCCAGTAATTTATTGTTAACACTTGCAGTGCTTAAATACTTCCCACAATACACAAAATGTAAGAGTGAACTGTTACAAATACCTGTACAACTACAAGAGTTATTTCACTGTATATAACAGTTAGCAAGTAAGTAAATTTACAGATATACACTGCTGTGCCTAAGTCTCAGTCATGCTAATTTTTTTGGTCACTGCACTTCACAGTTCTAGAAACTGCTTCTCTTTGTATTTCGATAGACTATTTCCCACTACTCTGTTCTTTAATGGTCAGGACCCCCACAGGATGAACTCATATCATGTACTATTTGCTACTTTACTAGAGAGACATTCACCTTATTGCTCCATCTTGTATCATTAACAGAGAGCACAATTTTGGGAAGGAAATATTTTAAAATGAAGAAAGAAACAGTCCGAAAGCCATGGGTAATGTGAGCAATGGGAGCATTATGTAAGATGATAGTAACAGAGCTACATTCAATACTTCCAACTTGGTGCTGCACCTGATACTTTTAGTTCAGTGATATGGCAAAAAAGATACAGAGAGGATAACTGAATTGCTTTGGATGAGCAGACGCTGTCTGGCGTACAGGTTTTTTGCTGTCTTTTGATGCTTTTGGAGCCATGGTACGTGTTGCTCTCTTGACATTTTGTAGGTCTACTATGTGGGGATCTGTAGTAGGCAACATTTTAATTGACATCCATACACATAAAACAGATTATATGGATGCTCTAGTAAGCTGTGATGTCAAAGCTTGTTCGTACCCACTGCACGTCATCAGTATTTACCTACCTTAGGTGCTAGTATCGGCTACCATTTTGCGTGTAATGCACTTGTTTTTCAGATTTGAATAGCTGTAACATACTTGAAGTGTGCACTCTGCAGTAGTATTACACAGGTAAATCGTAAGCTACTAAATAGTAAATGACTCAGATCGGGGCCAAAAAAATAGATCAGGACATCATTAATAAGTTCACTTACTACATGCTTGGTGCATTCAATCTTAAAAGTTTGAAAGATGTCTGTTTCACAGGTTGCTATCTGGCTAGCTTTAATATTTCAAATTGTGAAACTATGATTTATTTACCATCATCTTTTGTACATAATCCTGTGTTGCTATATATCTCTCTTCTGAAATCTTATACAACTAGACATCCAACAGAATGCTTCTAGCTACAGCTTCTGCCAGATGAATCTGTAGTGCATTAACATAATTTTGATGGGGGTGCACAGGGACAGCATACTGTAGCTGTTTCCCACATTCTCCCCTACAGCGACACTAGAGTTTTACCAGATGCTGCAAATCTCAGTGACTCGTCTCATATTTTCTAATCTAGTCACATAGACAGACGTTTAGCTGTCGTTTAAGTCTGGTACATTTGACACAGACGGGTCACGGCTAAAAACTGCCTGCTTGCACAGAAAAAGAACATTTGACTGACACTGCAAAATTTCCTTAATGTTTTCACAAGGACATGCAATAGACTGAAATGAAATAATTAAATACAGGATAGTAATGACAGAAAAACCATGAAGAAAAGCAAAAAAAAAATCATATCCCTAGAAGCATTGTCCCATGTGCTGCAAACTTCCATGATTCTTTCAAAGCACAGAATGCTTTTTAGACAGGCAATTGCAACATATTTGTAGCTAATCCAGATTTCTGCATGTTTTAAATGGACGAAAAATAACTATGTGAACTGCAATCCTCTAAAAAAACTCTGACAAAAAATAGTGGTAAATATTTTGTTTTTGTAAAAACATCCCACATGAGCAAAAAAGGGCTAGATCTCAGACGTATATTTTACAATGCAAACACAACACACAGTCAAACAAACAGGACTAGACAGGAAAGTAATGACGCATGACCTTGCACACAAACCCTCACACACTGTAAATATCTGCTTTGGATTAACTCCTTGAAATATGCCAAGAGATTTTCAGGCAGCACCATGTCCATGCCCTTAAAGTCTATCACCATTTGGGTTTGATAAAGTAAGAATGTGCAACTACAAATCAAAAAAAAGTTGGGGCAGTATGAAAATGCAGCGTTTCTTACTTGTATTTCATTTGCAGACAGTATGATATTTCATGTTTTGTCAGGTCAACTTCATTTCATTTGTTAATAAACACCCATTAGTGCATTTCAGGCCTGAAACAGATTCCAAAATAATTTGGGATTGGGAAATGTAGACCTAGTAATTAGATAAATTAAATAAATAATGATGTGATTTTAACTGTGTTTGTAATCATGATTTGGTACAAAAGCATAATCCATGAAAGGCTTAGTCTCGCAGGAGCTAGGGTGGGTGGAGGTTCTCCACTTTGCCAACACATATGTAAGAAAATTATTGAAATGTTTTAAAATAATAAAGAAAAGATGGAAAAGATGTTTTAAAATAATAAAGAAAGATGGAAAGAGATTTGCATATTTCTCCCTCTACAGTGCATAATGTCATTAAACGATTCAAGGAATCTGGAGGAATTTCAGGACGTATGTAAAGGACAAGGTTTGTAATCTTAAGCTCAATGCCTGCAATCTTCGATTCCCTAAGCGGCATGCATCAAGAACCGCCAATCAGCGATAGCTTATAGAATCACATAGGTATGGGTTACAAGTCATTCTCTGAGCTTGACGGAATCTGTGATGGACCACCACAGATTAGACGAATAGGTATTCAAGGTATTTTTGTGGAAAATATTGACACCCTGTGCGAAAAGGTTATTTACACTTCCTGTGATGGTAGAATTTGCGCACAAAACAACAGTTTTGGAGAAACGTACTGCCTTTCAGGTGTCATTCCCTTATAGCTCCGCTTTTCACATGGCTACCATTTTGCATGCAATGCACTTCAGTCTTTCAGATTTGAATAACTGTAACATACTTGAAGTGTGCACTCTGCAGTAGTATTACACAGGTAAATCATAAGCTACTTAATAGTAAATGACTCAGATCGGGCCAGATCAGGACATCACTAATAAGTTCACTTACTACAAGCTTGGTGCATTCGATGGTAAAAGTTTGAAAGATGTCTGTTTCACAGGTTGCTATCTGGCTAGCTTTACTATTTCAAATTGTGAAACTGTGATTTATTTACCATCATCTTTTGTACATAATCCTGTGTTGCTATATATCTCTCTTCTGAAATCTTACACAACTGGGCATCCAACAGAATGCTTCTAGCTACAGTATTCTAGATGGTAGCATTTGCACACAAAACTACAGTTTTGGAGAAACGTGCTGCCTTTCAGTGTCATCTTTTACAGGGATCTCTAAGCATTTTCCAACAGAACAATGCAAAACAACATGCTGCACACATTGAAAAGGCATGGCTGCAGAAGAAGAACGTACAGGTACTGGACTGGCCTGTCTGCAGTCCTAACCTATCCCTAAGAGAGAATGAGTGGAGAATTTTGAAATAGAAAATGATACTACAACCCTGTACTGTTGTACTACAACCCTGTACCTAAGACATGTTTGCCAGAAGAATGGTACAAAATAACTGACACACAAAATCACTTTGTATGCTTTGTGTCAACATGTCTTTTATGTGGCATTGCCAGACAAATAAAACTCAAAGTAAATGTAAGAAACACTGCATTTATTTTTATTTGCAATTTTTTAGATGCTATCTCATCTTTTTACTGATATGGAGTTTCATTTGCACTGCCACGAAACAAGCTCAGTCTGTCATATCTGAAGTAAAGATAGATCTTCACTTTACAGCCACATGAATACATATATTTTAATAATAACAACAAATCCAATGTATACCTTTTAAATGAGTAGCATGACTAGCTAATTTCCCAAAAGAAAAACTTACAGAACTTCCACCATGACAGATGCAGAAATATACTGCTCTGGTGAGACTGGTGTAGTCCAATTTGGTGATGTGATTAAGGGGAGTGGGGTTTATTAAGCTGTAGAGCACATTCTGCTGATCTGTTTAAAGTCTGTCAGCAACCTGTGGATCTGAGAGAAATCTCACAGGGGATAAAGTAAAGATTTGCCTTGTCAAAGATTTGTTAATATATATTTAATCACTTTGTCTTCTGAATTTTTAAGACAATGAAGTAAAAAACACGTGCAATACTCGTAGGAAAGAGCTGCTGAAAAGTTGCTGCGTTGTTCCTCAACAAGTATTTTGGCATAAAAACAAGGTCAAGTCAATCACTGCAAGTAGAATGACTGCATCTTAAGGGGCATTGTGTGTTTGCCTTTGTGCAAGAGCTAAACTGTTCTCCTTTAGTTCACCTCCACTACTCATTAAATCTCTAACAGACCAGCGCTAGATGTATAATTTAGCAAATACCGTTCTTTCGTTCGTCCGTTAACACAATTTACAATCACTCTCACATGGGATACTGGTACTACATACCAAGAGTTGTAGTCCACAAACAGTTTAAACATTATTATATGCTAACATTAATGAATAATAAATTCACCATACTTGAAAGTCATAACAATAGACCTCGGTTTTACATACTATACAGTGACGTGTGATATTTATAGTATGTGATTATATTTAAATTGTTGTTTTAACAGCATAAAAGTTGACATTATCGAGTATGTAAAAAATGTATATGTAACGTGCTAGTGTCATAAATCCAAGTAGTGTTCTACCCGAAAGTGAACAAATTGGGCAAGAAGACAAAACGGAGAAACCATGAGTCTCAAAGTTTAGGTTAGATTAGTCTGGCTCAACCTCATTTTCATGGAGGTGGTTTGGCTTAGAAAAGGATGGATGCTTTTACAGACCATTATCTATGTCAGAAATATGTAAGAATTGCACTTAAGGACAGCTCAATAGCATACTTATGTCACCATCTGTGAACTAAATACCATGCACAATATAAAGATAATGACAAAATTTTAACCAGCCAAGGTACCAGCATAAAAACACACTCAGCAAACCTTAGCTTACAACAAGAAAAGTGACAGATGACTAGACATAAATGCTGTCACCAATTACAATTACACAAATTAACTTTGACATTACATAATGCAGATAACTAACTACAACAGGACAAACATCTAATCTCTTTCATATCTCAAATGCAAAGACAAATAATTATTTAAAATAATAAAAATTAAAGAGGACAGCAGCAAAGTAGTTCAGATCTGATTGCTGTGTGGCTTATCAATCACAAAAACAAAACAGAACAAGAACAAGAATTCCCATATCAGGACCCACATTTAGGTCTAATTTGAAATCAATGCAGCTGATTTTAGGCTGATCTGAACCAGCTGATTTACATGTTGCAACTATAAAGTAAAAATACAACACCATTGGGTATGCACGGTATTGTGTGTGATTAATTTTAGTACACAAGATTTTATAGACCTTCTGCTTTGAATTTTCTCCTCGTGCTCTTTGCAGAAAGCTCATTCAAATGTTTTTGTGAACGTCGAACAGTCTCTGTATTCATACTCTGGGATAGAATTTGTTACAGCAATTCTTGGCTGTAACAAACAAACACTTGGCAAAGTATGGTGAGTTTTCGAGGCTCCCTGCAAAGAAGAAAAAGGGCACCTAGAGCAGCAACTGTCAGTCGGTAATTAACGCAGCCCACAATTGCCAACACTCACCCATATGAGAGTGACTGGCAGAAGGCTAAGCAAATAACCCCAAAAAGAATTTAATTAATCGGGTTAGATGACCAGCCTTTTTCAACAGCGTATATAGGAATAGTTGTGCCTGCAAGTATTTTGTATTTTATGTCTTGGAAAAAGTCAGCAAAACATGTTTTTGTCTAAGGTAATTTTATTGTTCCTTTTTTCTGCATCATAATTCAATCGAAAAATTTATGGTCAGTCAATGTGATCGGCACTCGTGGGTGATCAATATCGGAATTTGGCAGCATAAAACACTAAACCCCTACTTACAATATGTTTTGGATCCACATTTTATGCACAGCATCGTTTTCTACCTGCATATATAACTTTGGTGATAGCAAATACATTTCCAAAACCTTAGTATTTCGTTTTCATAAAGTAATTCATATTTATGTTGCAATCATAGCGTTGAGATCTTGCACATCTTTGGCGCACAATTTCCAGTGCCAGAATTTTCAGTACAGGGAAGTATAATAAAAGCATATTATTTGTATTTAATTGTTCTGTTTTTTGCCTCCAAGCATTTATTTGGTAATTATAGACAAATATGTGCTTTATGACACCGACGTGTTGTATTAGATTCTTTTTGTAACGTTTTACTCTCCTACAGTTACTTTCCTGTGAGGGTTTTGAACAATCTACAAGCTAAAATGTTTTATTACACCAGCTTATAGTCATTCAGATCTTGTCTTGACCTGAATGGTTTTCCTTAGCTTTTATAGCCTAACTACATTTTGGGCAGTGCAATTGCAAGCAGGAAACTTTTTACAGCGTTCTGCATTGTGAGTGTCGATTATCTTTTAAAGTCCTCAATCAGCTGCTTACAGACCTTGGCTTAGAGCCAGCACTCTTAAAGGCTCACAGAATAAAGTAATGGATTTGTCTATGCATGGTATGCATATTTTTTTGCACATGCTGAATCTAGTTGTATAAATCTTGTTTCAGATCTAGCCTTTTCTAACTGTTCCCAGAGATACTTTTTGGGATTAAGATCCCTGTAATCCCCGTGAAGGCCAGGGAAGCAAGAACTTTGGAATCACTGGAACTAATCCGCGACTTACAACCCTGCTGAAAGTATCCTTCCTGGTATAGGGTAAACAGCTACCAAGTGATGAATTTCTGGTTAGCCACAATGCTTAGGTAAGCCCTACTGCAGCAACGCCCATTCACAGGTATCAGAGGCCTCAGGGTGTGCCAAGAACGCAATCCACACACTATTACTTAACCAACCTGAACTGACAATAAGGGTCATCAGTTCATGCTTCCGACATATTCTGCCTCTCCCATCAGCACAGTTAAATAGAAATCTGGATTAATCTAACCAGGCATTGTTTTCCCACTGCTAAGTGACCCAGTTTTTGTGCTCTATTCTCCACTCTTGTCTCAAGTCTTGCCTTTCTGCTTCCCTTAGACAGCAACAGCACTCAAAGATGTCATCTGTTATTGTCCACCCGTGCTAAGAAACAGAAAGTTGTGCATTCAAACAAGTTGTTGTGGTAAAAGAATTGAACCCAGCTGCAAATTGCTTGTGTCTGCACCACCTGTTCATCAGAATGACTTTTGACATTCTGCCCCGACCCCTTTTATTGACAAGTGCACAGGGTCCTTTTCGCTTAGCAAGCCTGCAATATTTATTATTAGTAGCCTGGCCTTTAATTCTGAAGTACAATAATATTTGGTTGGTACTGTCAAATTTTGGCGTAAACAACATGAAAGCATGGATCCATCCTGCCTGTATCAACAAATCAGACTGGGGGTGGTGTCAAAAGATATTTGGTCTCAAACATATTTTTTTGGTGCACTTTGGTTTAAACACCACAGCCTACCTGAGTATTGTTGCTGACCATGTCGGTCCCTTTATGACCACAGTGTACCCATCTTCTGATGGCTACTTCCAGTAGGATAATGTCACAAATCTCAAATAATTGCAAACTGGTTTCATTAACATGACAATCAGTACACTGCACTCAAACAGCCTAAAGACACTGCTCACAAAAGTAGGTGATCTTTAATTATTGGAAATTTTGAAATATCCCCATGTTTTTCCTCGCAATCACATTTTTATACTCCCAGTATTCATGAAAACCCCACAAGGCTTAAGTTTTTTTAAATATTGGTCCCAGCTTGTACAGCACCACGCAGCTACTATGAAAGTCCTTCAGATCATAGATTTTTCAATTATAATGTGGATTTTCACTTGATTTTCTGCTGAACTTTCAGGTTAGGTTTCTAATTTTGTGTAATGTTTACAGGTCTTTCTTATAAAATGATCTCTCAGTGTATACACAGATAGACCAAAAATGTATGACATGCTGCTGGTCCTCTGCTTGCTGCTCAGAACTGCTGATGAATGAACCACAAGACCAAGGTGTAACATATAACCTACTTCAGATTTTTTTAATAAACATTGATCCATCTAACACAAGACTGAAATATACTTATTTACACAGGGTTTTGGTTAAACTTAGACTTGCTGGAGTATGAGAGCATATCTGACCTAGTTTGATCCTCCATAGGTTTCTTCCTTTTAACATTTAAGGATTATTTCCTTTTCACTATAGCCACAGGATTGCTCAGTTAGTTCTTTAGGTGTTCTGTGGTATATGGAACCATGAAGTTAGTAGCAGATTCTTCAAGTTATGTGGAGTCGCTGTGGATTCCTTGTTCTAGCACATCTCACGAATGCTCATGCAGATTGAAATCTGGAGAATTTAGAGGTCAGGGCAGCTCCTTGAATACTTCATTATGTTTTGCAAACTATTCCTGAACTGTGTGTTCAGTATGGCAGGACTCATTCTAGAAGGCAGTGTCTTTTATAGCTTGGAAGTTCTGATCACATGCCCAGCTCTTTGCAGTTAGTTTTGATGGTGGACATGCATTAGCATGGAAAACAATCTCCCTGGTTAGAGCAGAGACACCTCAGCAATGTCAGCACGTCATACATTCACACCTTATTAGGTAAACTTTAATATAAATATCTAATCATCCAGTAACATGGAATCAACTCAATGGATTCATGCATGTAGACATGCTAAAGTTCAAACTGAGCATCGGAATGGGGAACGATGATGATTTAAGTGACTTGGCATGGTTATTGGACCTAGACAGGCTGATCTGAGTATTTTAGAAAAAGATCTACTGGGATTTCACTCACTGCTCTCTATAGGTTACAGAGAGTGGTCTAAAAGAGACAGAATATACAGTGAGCAGACATTCTCTGGGTGAAGATGCCATGTTGATGCCAGAGGTCTAAGGAGAATGGCCAGAATGGTTTGAGCTGCTAAAAAGCCAACAGTAGCTTAAATACTATTACAACTGTGGTATGCAGAAGAACATCTCTAAACAAATAATATATCAGACCTTAAAACAGCTAGACTACAGCAACAGAATTTTACACTGAGTGCCAATACTGTCAGCTAAGAACAGGGTAGTTGAGGATACAATTTGCATTTCCTTTTCAAATTTGGACAATAAGGTATGATCCAGTGTGTCTGTCTGAAACATGGAACACTATGTATGATCAATGCTGCAGCCCCTCTGCCGCAGCCATGCGTACAAATATCACTTCACATCAAAGAGAAATTAAGACAATGTGTAAAGAAGGTCTAACATATCAATGGCAGCAAATTAAGAACACAAACTGCATTAAGAATATAGACAGCTACCATACGCAAACATGTGATAAGCATTTTATGTTCTCAAGGACTGAATGTTGGGGGTGTTTTGGCACTAAAGATTCAAACAAAAGACGTCTGATTGCAGTTAAAGCAAGACTTGTTTCAGACACTTGGTTTGGATATTTCTAACAAAGATATGTAAAGAAAAAAATCAAAGATGGCTTTCCCAGACCAGTTGTACAACGTGTCCTATTGAATTAACAAACATGAGTTCCTTCCATGGAAAAAAACACCATACTTTTCCAAACACAATCCACTCAAAAAACAAAATCAGCATTTGTCAAAAAGAAGTCTAAACCTCAATTTGTCAGATGCCACTATTTATCATGCTATAACAGTGTTTGGCTGCATGTTTTTAAACAACCATTTTGTAGTTTTTCCATGGCAAACACAATTCTACTCAAGGTATTATGGCAATGAAATGCATTTGTCAATTATCAAAATGATTCAGGTTAGGCAATAACAGTCTCTTTTGCCAGTTTTCCTTAAGCTTCAAGTACATAAACACATAAAACAGAGCTACTTATGAATTTCATTTGGAGATTTGTGGTTTAAATAAAGTATCGAATTATATGTGTATGTAAATATACTTACTTACCACAAAACAAAGCACCCAGATAGAAATGTCAGATCGCTGCAAACTCCGAATGCAGTTTATCACAGGCTGATATGTAAATGATTACAGCTGTGGTCTAACTGCCGTCATAACCAAAAGTTTTGAGGATGGCACAAATTTTGGTTTTCACAAAGAACATTTAGTAAATATTTTGTCTGATGTTTATATGGTATAATGAAGTACAATTATAAGCATTTCATATTTACTGTGTTTTTTTAATTGACAATTACATCCTGTTTAAGCAAAGGCTTAAGACTGCTCATGAAAATGAGTGAATATTTAATAAATTTATCTATTTGTGTATTTACAGTGTCGTCGCTTCTTCTTTACGACTTCTGCAATTAGCCTCTGCATGCTGGATATCAGCTTCTGGGCAAAATCGAGAATGATGGCAACCCATTCTTGTTCTTGATTAATCAGTTCTTAGAGTTGATCACAGTTTCTGGGTTGTTGTTTGTCCACTCTATTTTTGAGCATTTACTTCACAAAGCCACTTGGTTATCACTTTTGCTTTTTGGTATGGTTCTCCATCATGCTTGGAAAAATACTGTTCATCTCCAGATTGCTCCTGAATCGTTGGGTGAAGTTGCCCTGGGAGGATGTTTTGATACCTTTCCTTATTCATGGCAATTTTCTTAGGCAAGGTTTTGAGCATACCCAGTCCTCTGTTTGAGAAGCAACCCCACACATGACTGGTCTCAGGATGCTTCACTATTGGCATATACTTCCTGTAGAATGTCAGTCCGTCTTTGATGTTTTTTATTGAGAGAAGTGGCTTCTTTGCTGCCCTTCTTGACACCAAGCTATACACAAAAGCCTTCGTCTCACTGGTCATTCAGATACACTCACACCTGCCCTCTGCCATTCCAGAGTAAGCTCTGCACTGATGGTGACCCGATCCTGTAACTGCATCCTCTTTAGAAGAAGGTCCTAAACTTACTTCTTCTTACTATGCCTTCGCTCCAATTGAACCACCATTCTTTTTAAAGTTCTTGATGATTCAATGAATGGTTAATCCAGGTGCTCTTTCAAGCAGTAATGTCCTTGCCTGTAAAACTCTTTTGATGCAATACAATGATGACTGCATGCATTTCCTATTAACCAAGGTTAATAGAAGAAAAGTTAAAAGCACCACTACCCTTTTAAAGCAACCAGCCTGCTCTTCTAATCAGCAGGACAGAGTTATATCAGCTGTCATGTCCTCATTAAGCTTTTCTCTTGAGCTAAGGATCATTACTGAAATGATGTTAGCATGCCATTTTGTAGGGCGTAGTGGCTGGAATGTAGCAATTTTTGTAAAAAAAAAGGTAATTTTCATGGCAGGGAATAACTTGCAAATAATTGCAATTCATCTGATCACTCCTCACAGTCTAGAGGTATTAATCTTAATCTGTCCTTATTATCCTTTATGTCAACCTACCAGTGTGACTGGCATTTTTGGTGAAACTTTTTTCATAGGTTGGACCAGCTGAAAATACTACAGATGGTCCACACCCGGGTGTTCCAGCCTATTTGGTGGCTCTCTGCTTCTGCTTTATATTGCTGCTGCTCTGTTTTCGTCAATTCTTCCAATACCATGGCCTTTTTCTTTTACCTAGTGGTCTAGATCTTAGCCAATTCCTGAGCATTTTCTGAACATTTCACACTTTGGTACAAAGTGCAATGCTAACACCATACACTGTATTTTGTTTATTGTCAATTCTATGGTCAAGAAACCTAACCGCTCTTGTTGTACTACTTTGCTTATCTGCCTATCTAAGATTTCTGTAGTGTACTGCCTCCCTAAGCTGGCCACCTGGCCAACACCTGTATTTTGTCACAGTCTACAACAAATATAGAGTCTCTTCAAACCTCTGTATGGATACAAGCTTAGCAAGTTCAGGTCACTGATCTTCATTCTCACCCAAGTCAAGCTCTTGTCTACTTTCTTACACACAGAACCACTGAATGAAGGATATTCATCACATGATGTAGTTTCATAGTAGAAAAATGCAAAAAAAAAAACAAACTTCCCAAGTCAAATTGGATGAATTGTGGGGTACACATCTATAGGCATTTATTATAACCTGCCTTGTGAAGTACTGGTTTTGTTTATATTGCTTTGTTGATGGGATCTGGCCATATATTATTTGTATAGCACCTATCAGTGTACTACAGATCACATGCCTAGGACTGTTTCATTTCGGTAGATCAGTTTGGTTGCCCATAAAATAGCTGGCTATCTGCTTGACTATGAGAAGTTATTTACCCCAGTGTTCAGCAGTACTGTAATCCTGAACTGGCTAATTGCACTAGACATTGTCTTTTTAATAAACTACTTTACTTTGCAGAGACTAAGAGGGGAAGAACATAGGTCATGTTATGGTGATCTAAGGGGATTTCCTTGCTGAGTCACTGTACTGGCTCTTGATGTACTCTTGTTGCTAATCCTCAGTGGTTTCCTGTTTGCCACTTAGTTCAGTCATTCATTGGCTCTCAAAAGTGCTTCAAAGTTTTTTTTTTCCAAAGTAGCTAGCTATTTCCTTCTAAGTCATTTTTCAATGCTTACAAATGCACCTTGACCTTCACAGGCTGGCAGCTTTTTCTTCTCTTCAGCAAACAGTTCCTTCAGACCTGCTTTCCCTAATTCTTACAGTCAGTCTGCCTGCTCTTTCTCTCAACCTCCACTTGGAGCAGATGAACTTTTTATTGCCATGTCTAGTTGGCTATCTACACTAATATATGCAGTTCAGACATTACATTATGACCACCTATTTGTTATGGTATGAGTTTTTTAACTCTGTGTTCACTCACTGTTAGACAAATATATCTTAGATATCTCTCTATAGATTTAAAGTCAGAGACAGCAGTTCATCCGATTTTGCACAGTCTGTGTTTTGTCATTCTCTAATCAAAGCTTACAGGACTCTACCTACAGGATGCTGGTGGTTGGGTATTTTTGATAGGTGGAATATGTTCAGGAAAGGAAAATTAGGACATATTTTGAGTACCAAGAGGATCCCACAAGAACTGCTGGACAACCTGTTCCTGTCCATGCCCCATCGCTGCCAGTGTGTTTTGGCAGTCTTGGGTGACCATACACCCTACTGAACAGTCAATGTGTGGCACTTTTATACAGTTAGACATGTTTCTGTTCATCCCCATGAATATGAGAGCCCCACTTCATAATACACTTAACACATTATAAATAGACTTATTTTCTTTTATAGGAACTTGACCTCATTTCTGCTTCTTCCAGATAGTACTGATAGTTCCTAATTTTAAAATTTTGCATTTAATTAATTATCTATCCATGTAATGATAATACTGCAACATACACTTCATTACACATAATACACCTATTCAACTGCTCGTTAACACACATATCTAATCAGCCAATCACAAGGCAACATCTCTTAAACATTTAGGTGTGCAGACATGGTCCTTTTGAACTTATAAATCAAATGGCCTCCACACTCTCCATATCGCAACACAAAAGAGCACCTTTATGATATGATGGAACAAAGGATTTGTATTACAGATAAGCAGCCGACAAACGAATGAATGCAGGAAATGCATAATGCTACCATTTCATTATGGACCAAAATCCCTGAGTTATGTTTCCTATACCTTGGTAAATCTGTCCCTTGAAGAGTAAAGGCAGTTCTGAAGGCAAATTGGGGTCCAACCCAGTACTGGCAAGATGAACCTAATAAAGGGTAAGTATACATTTTTAATGGGATACTTCTGCATTGTCCCTGGATTGTCGAATGACCTGTTATGAAAATTGTCTACACGCCAAATGACTTTAAATTTCATGTTCATAATGTTAGAACTGCTATAAAAAGTTTTTAAGAAAAACTGTTTATATATTACATGACAGATAAGTGAGGGATGTAGGCTGATCTTCACCTCAGGTCAATATGCAGCTAGCAAAAAGGTCTGAACCACACACTTTCCAAACTGTTTCTAAAAGAGAAAGGTGCAGCTGGAGTGCCTCACTGAGACAGACAAGACAACATTGCTCTCCCGTTCTTGACTGTTAGCACCCCACACACTTCCATCGAACTGCATTACAGTGAGTTACAGCCTTGGAAAGTGTAAGAACATTTATTGCCGCTATGGGATACAGAGCTATTGTGGGGAGGTCCACTATTTTATATATATCTCTGTGATAGTGTTGGGTTATTTTGACATTCAAATGCCTAGCAATGATATGTTAAAAACTTTTAATTCAAATGCATGACATTTACACAGATAACTTCACTTGGACGGATTATCTACAATGCAGAAGTTTTTAAGTTTGTGATTTTTTCAGCTACAAAACATGAGTAAATCGCACAAGGTATCCCTATGATTAGAGGATAAGTAGAAGAAGAAACTAAAAGAAGAAGAAATCATCGGTAGTGTGCAGCCAAAATGTTCTGCTTTATTTCAAGGGGTTCTTAAATCGAGTCTGCCAAATACAGTGAATATAAATGTTTTTGCCTAACATAAAATAAATCAATGGAAATATGAGGGTAACTAAAACTCCGATTCTGAAATCCTACCTGCGAATAACCTGTAACAGACTGCAAGCCAGATTATTGGTTAGCCAGCTATTCTGCTACTAAATAATGCCACAAGGACATGGTGGCATTTTAAGATTGAATATTCATATGTTGTATGTGCAGAGTGTGAATGTGAATAATGTGAGGTCAGACATGATGATGAAGGATGAAAGAGTCTGGCTCACCATCTACATTCTTGAAATGAAGTGAAGCTCTTTTACATCGAATGCACCGGCCATGCCTTTACAGACCTTGCTTTGTGTGCAGGGGCTAACAAAGTTAGAAGCATACGATTGTCCAAAATGCATTTCCCATCACTGGAACTAAAGTACTTTGACCAAACCCCTAAAACAACCCCATAGCATTATCCCCCTGTACTGTTTGTACAATGCAGGCAGACAGGTAACATAAACCCAGACTCGTCCATCAGACAGCCAGTCAGAAAAGTGTTTGTCACTTCACATAACATGTTTCACTGCTCCGGGGTCCAGTGGAGGCATGCCTTACATAACTCAATCCAATATTTGCATTGTACTTAGTCATGTAAAGCTTTCATGCAATTGTAACCCATGCCATGAAGGTCCTAGTGCACAGTTTTTGTGCTGCTTTTAATAACAAAGGTCAATGGTGACCCTGCTCTGTAACTTTACATGGTCTGTAACTCAATAATACAAATTCAATTCAATTTTATTTATATAGCACTCTTTACAACGTAGCATTGTCTCTAAGCAGCTTTACAGTAATACATTATGTAAAAGGCCAATTCCAAGTTGAGCAAGCTTAGGGCGAGAGTGGCAAGGAAAAACTCCTTAAAATGGTAGGAAGAAACTTTGGGAGGAACCAAGACTCAACAGGGTACCCATCCTCCATGGGCGGCCTAGATGTTAATTAAACAAATACAAAATGTATATTAAATCATAGCAAAATTAGTTTAAAATAAATAACAAATTATTAATAAAAATTTAAATGAATAGTAGAAAAATTATTTTAAAAAATCTAAATTATAAAACAAAAACAAAATTAATCACTCTTGAATTCAATGAAATCTCCACAACACCCCAAACTTTTACAAATGCTTACAAATACTTCATGGATACATGCTTGAATTAAATAATGTCCATGTAGAGTAACTTATATAATTCAGTACAGATTCTCTTTAAATCATCCAGAGTCCTCTCTTATGGACTCTCTTATGCAGGGTTTCAAGTTTGTTCAAGTCAGGAAACTGGGATAGCTTATACATGGCTTATAATATGGTGATTGGAAAATATCGGCGTCATTTTGAATACAGGAATGAATCACTGATTTTGACACAGGCAACTAGATGTTTATATTCATTGTCCTCTGGAAGACAATCACATCACAGTTTCTTCTCTATATTTAACACCAGGGATTACGTTCTTTGGGTGAACAATCATTCATTTTTTATATTGTTATCAAAAAGCTCTAAGTTTGATTCCAGTTCCAGTCAAAATTCCAGTAGTGTCTCAGAAACTGCAGGAATTCCCATTTGTGGTTAGATGAAAGAAAGAAATAAGAAGAAAAAAAGACTTTCTTCTGAAACACCTTCTAAAACACTGTTAGCATTAAGGTGGTGTCTAATTGTAGATTTGGAGTCTGGGTAACAGCAAAGCACTACCAAAGAAACTTTTGTCTCTTTAAATATAATTTTCACTTTTGCAAAATACTATTGCTTCCTATTCCAGGGAGGTCCATTATGACTCCTAGTTGGTTGAAACTTCGTCATTGTTGCTATAGCAGTGGGTACTGGCTTGGCAGAAATGCATGTATCGTTTACAGTTCGATTTGGCCGATTTATGACAGTAAACAAATAGAATTAGGAAGTGGTATCGACTTCTCTGTTCTTGGAGGAATCTGGCAGGGGAACCTAGTCGAAATGTGCCTTGTGGTCAGATGAATCAGTATTCCTGGTCTTGAAACAAATAGATGCTGTGGGCTCTGGAGCAAAGATGAAAAGGATCATCCAGACTCTTATCAGCAGCAAGTATAAATGCCAGGCTCTGTCATGGTATGGGGCTTTGTCAATGCCCTTGGCAAATGTAATTTATACTTCTGTAATAGCAGCATAAATATAGATAGTACTCTTACAATACAAGCAAAAGGTCTTTCCTGCCCCAGGTTCCAAGTCAGCGGATTGCTGCGAGTCCCACAGAGGTGGTCCAAGTTCAAGTTTTATTTACTGAAATATGTTCTGTGGGAGGTATTACACACAACTGATGCCGTAAGTCCACCAATCAGAACACGCAAGGGGGCGTGGGCATTATAAATTTGAATGCAGTGTAAAATTTCTCAGTATCTTCCTCACCCTTTTGAGGAATATCTGACCTACTTGCTTTCGAAGCAAAGAGCATTTTTCAGAAACGTCTCCAACCATGAAGGGAACCAGGTTACAACTACGCTTGCCAACACACTCACACGGGGTAATTTAGAGAGACCAATTAACCCAAGCCATATCACTGGATTGTGGGTGGAAAATAAGGTGCATGGATCAAGCCCTTATGAACACAGGCAGAAAAGGCAACTTCACCCAGTCCAGGGTTGGGATCGAACAGAATATGAACCGAGAAGAGTAACTGAACTCTTTGGAACTGTGAGATAACAGCAATACCTACACCATCATGCTGCCGAACTAGTGAATTCATATACTGTTTAACTTCTCTGTTTTTTTCACAACCTGTGAAACTCGTTAGAGTTTTCATTTTGCCCTGAGGCTATGGAAACGTTTGCCATGTATAACTCCAAAATAATAATAACAAAAAAACCTTGCCATAAATGTCAAATTTCATTTCAAATGATATTTGCAGTCGATATTCCGACTGATACACAACATTGTTTTGTGAAACTAAACTAAACTATAAGTTTGAACTAAAAATGAATGTGCACAGCCTTCAACAACGCAGTGTTTTAAGTTTTCACAACTGGTAAGGAACTGTGTATATGCAGATCTCGTGTTCAGCATCCCCAAGGATGTAATAGGATCTTTGGCAACATAGCAGAACATAAGAACCCTTAATCTTTACAGTCAGCGTCGTAGACATTATACTTTATACTTTAACATGTGTGTCACACTGTAATAAGAAACCCAAGAGCAAAGCGGTGCAGCGTTAAGAGTTTGGTGAAGACAATACGGGTCACGTGAAAAAACTGTCAGTTACTGAACTCACCCTCGGTTTAAACTTTTAGAAAGTCGACTTCATGAAGTGGTTATGAGGTTTACTCCATAAACGCGCTGGTTGCTCCCATCTCCGATCCATCAGCATGTGAGCTTCCCCTCCCACGAGCCGCCACATTAATTTCTCACACTACCAGTACACTCTATTCGACTCCCAGAAGCTCGCAATTTGACTCCTCTCCTATTGATGGAGTCGATTCGGAAGTTTATTCCACAATACATATGGAAAATCGCATATTTAAACCGTTGGTGTGCTGTTATTTTTAAATTTCAATTAAAAGTTATGTTTTATGTCTTAAATATTCGTGTTTTAGTCATCTTTATTAGTGTTGGGAATTGATGGAATTGAATTAATTGTAAGCCTATCCCCACAACATATATTTGAACAAATTTTAATAGAGTTGATATATTTAGCATATATATTATCATACACTGCCTGGCCAAAAAAAAGCTTTAAGCTTTGATTATGGCAGGTATTCGAGGTAGCATCGGTTCCACAAGCTTCTGCAATATCACAACATTTATTTCTGTCCAGAGTTGCATTAATTTTCCAAAAGATCTTGTATTTTTGATCATGATAGATTTGGACTTAACTTTTTTCCAGCATATCCCCAAGATTCTCAGTGAGGTTCATATCTGGACTCGGCCAATTCATGTGTGAAAATGATGTCTCAATGCTCCTTGAACCACTTTTCCCCAATTTGAATCCAATGAATCCTGGCATTGTCATCGTGGAATATGGCTGTGCCATCAGGGCAGAAAAAGTATTGATGGAATAACCTAGTTGTTAGAATATTATGTGGCTGAACCTAGACCTGACTGCAGCAACCCCAGATCATAGCACTGCCCCATACGCCTGGATGGTAGGCACCAGGCATGATGGATGCATCACTTCAGCTGCCTCTCTTCTTACCCTGATATGCCCTTCTCTCTGGAACAGGGTCATTTTTTTACCACACATGACAGCACATAACCTTCTTTTATTGCAATTGTAGCTACTTTTGTTGGTTAGCCTTAGTGGCAATTGGTTTTCATTAAGGCTACACAGCTGTTTAGTCCCAATCCATCGACTTCTGCTTTGAAATTCAAGATAATTTAAGGCTCTTGTTTACATGTCATAACTGTATGCTTTGATAAACTTGTCACGTTCTTGCAGAGCATATGTTGTACGACAATTAGTATTGCAGCTACATGTCTAAATTGGTGACACACTGCTGTGCAAAAGCTTATCACGGTCAGCTCACAGCTCCAGAGATCCCCGGTTTGACATTTGGGCTGATTGATTGTTCTCTCAATGTCCCTGCGGGTTTACTGCAAAGTTGTTTTTGGTTAATCGGTTGCTCTAAATTGGCCCAGTATGACTGTGTTTGAGTAGTATCTAACCTTGCTCCTTTTGTATATAGTCATTGATGTAACAATAAATAATCAAATAAACAAACGTCTGAATAGAGTAGCACATTGAAGCTACATAATATGAGTTTCCAAATTGTTTGTTGGAAATGACATTGCATCAGCTTAATCTGGCCATTGTGTTTTATTTAATTAGTTTAGTAGCTGAGTTAGTAAAACTCAAAGAGCACAACCTCTGTATGAAAGGAATTTAAATATTAAATATTTCTGTAAACTGTGGTTTATTTGTTGAATTTAACACACTGGGAAGACAAAGACACAATATTTGACTTATCCAAAAGTTGAGGCACCTTGTCCAGGTGATATGCTAGACTTTTTGTGTATGGCCTTAGAACTGTATTGGCTTGTTAGGACTTAATCCAAGTCAGGTGCAGACAATTGCAGAGCTTAATAAATTATATGACCCATCAAAGCAGAAGGCTATAAAGAGGTATCATGTTTCCTGCTGACAATTTCCACTGTCTGAGATGTCATCAAAAGTGGAAGTTAGGCGAAGGGTTCAAGTCCAGGCAAGATCTGGGAGCTTGGACAGGACCACTAATAGACTGGTCAAATAATCAACGGAAATTCCTGCAATAAAGTTTGCCTGGTAGTAAAGTAATAATGCATCTATTATGCATCTGCATACAATAGTTAATATTTGTAGTTCTAACACAAAGTTAGTGGCAGTAGTTCACAACCCAACACAAGCCAGAAGCATTCTGAAGTGGTTCAACAAAAAGTGTGTACTTCTTATTTACAGCCACCAACTGAGTATGTTTGTAGTAGTACATTAAAGCACTTCAAGAAGAAAACAGCTTGTCTACTGTTAAAAACTAGTTGGTTGTGGGGATATTATCTTTATTTTCTTGACCGAGTGGCAGCCAGTGGTACATGTCTGTGGAAGAAACAAATGTAGTAAATACCACCAAATCAATCTCTTTCAGTCCACAAAGAAACTGACGCTGACAAGAGGTTATTACAAAATAATCCAAAACATTTGCTCAAAACTAATCTTGTACTCTTCAAGAAACAAAAGTTTAAGATTTTGGTTGACCAGAAATATCTTCTGAAGCAAGAAAACAAAACCTGTCAGCCTGAAACTGTTAGAATGAAAGTTTGAACTTTGTGATTAACAAGTAAGACTTCAGTACTATATTCTTGATTCATTATATTATCCAAAAATTATCCAAAAATTATCCAACAATACCAATATAATGCTATTTCAAGTAAGCACAAAATATATAGTATTCGTACTGAGCTAGATAACCATCTATTTGAAAGATGTACATCCTCAGGTATTATGGGAAATCTGCTAATAAACTTGCTCACATTTGTATTAATGAGTGAGATTTTTAGTAACTGAGGTTAAATGATTGCTAATGATATAGCTCACACGTTTCCAGAGAAGTATTCTCTTAAATTAGCTGAACACTAGGAACGGCTTAAGATTTTGGAGCTTGAAGTACAGCACCAAGGTTATGAGGGAACAATTACAGGGGTCTCAGAACGTCTTTCTTAAATGGAAAAACATGACTATTGCACTGATGACTAATCTGACCCAAATACCAATCTTTAAAATAAGGATAATCCATCTACGAGGAGTTACTCATTTAACAATACAGTTTCAGGTCCAAGAGTACTTTAACGTCTCAAAAAGATGTCAGACACTACGGCTATGACTTCAATATGTCTAAAAAAACAAAAACATCTCTTAAAATAGAATGTGGGAATAAAACAAAGTTCTGGACATGTACAAAAGGGTCTACTCTCAAAAGTAGCTTATGCACAGATTGCCAAACTCTTACAGCGCGACACAAACAGGTCAGTTGGGAAATAACTGGATCTGGAATCGGTTTTCTTACAAAAACAGTTCAAATCCAGTCTGAGCTGCATAAAACTTGGGAAACGGCTTAAATATATTAACAGCACCCTGAAATAAAGGGGTGACGAGTCTCTACTAAACTCTCAACTCCTGAGTCTGTAATCATGAAATCTACTTTGAATTATTTATGTAAGCGATTATTTTAAGTGTGATAACAAGAGACATTAAGATGTAATTAACCATTGATTTGACACATAATTCGACTCATTGATGACTAGTGATGGGTCATTGTATTATATAGAACATTTATGCTGATAATAAATATTAAGAAATAGAAATGTATGTGGTGGAGCCTGCAAACTATGGTTCTCTTCTGAAAAAAACTCCCAACCTGGTTCATTTTGATAGATGCATCTAACACTGTGAGGCACAGCAATGTTATAAATACTCCAGATCTCACATGATTGACGCTCATCTCGAGCCAGTGTTTTCTTCACTGGTGCTTGTTTTCAGCAGATTCACAAGTGATGATTTATCATGTTGGAAACAAACCACTGGGTTATTTCTTTTAACATGGTTTTATTCTTTGGACACCATGAACAGTCCTATTCGAAAGTGTTCCCATCAACTTAATGCATCCCCAGACATCCCTTCCACTCTCGTAAAAAGAAAAGTGAGGGTTGGAGAGATGGTAAACAGACCATGTAAACCCATGCTAAAAGGAGAGGGAGAGAGAGAAAGAGAGAGAAAGAGAGAGAGAGAGAGAGAGAGAGAGAGAGAGAGAGAGAGAGAGAGAGAGAGAGAG
>JAUZST010071160.1:0-21784 GCA_034779995.1 Parotocinclus haroldoi
TCTCTCTGTCTCTCCCTCTCTGTGTTAGTCTCTCTGTCTCTCCCTCTCTGTGTCTCTCTGTCTCTCCCTCTCTGTGTCTCTCTGTCTCTCTCTCCCTCTCTGTGTCTCTCTGTCTCTCTCCCTCTCTGTGTCTCTCTGTCTCTCCCTCTCTGTGTCTCTCTGTCTCTCCCTCTCTGTGTTTCTCTGTCTCTCTCTCTCTCTCTCTCTCTCTGTCTCTCTCTCTCTCTCTCTCTCGCTCTCTCTCTCTCTCTCTGTGTCTCTTTGTCTCTCCCTCTCTGTGTCTCTCTGTCTCTCCCTCTCTGTGTCTCTCTGTCTCCCTCTCTGTGTCTCTCTGTCTCCCTCTCTGTGTCTCTCTGTCTCTCCCTCTCTGTGTTTCTCTGTCTCTCTGTCTCTCTCTCTCTCTCTCTCTCTCTCTCTCTCTCTCTCGTTCATCCTCTCCGTACAAAAGGGTGTCTTGAAACAGGACTATCAGACGTCCACATACGGGCGAGACTCATGCCCATGCGTGCCGCGTTTGTACACAAGCACTAATTGCCCTCGTTAGATTAAACGCCTGCGCTCAGATACGAACGAATCTCCTTCAGCCGCAGTGTGTCAACTTCTGTTTCGGATTCAATAAGACGAGACCAAATATCAAATATCTGAGTGTGCAGCAGCGAAAAAAGACTCGCAGTGAGCCAAGTGCTCGTTACTGACAGAAAGCAAAACAAGCCCAAAGACTGAGCTCTGTACTGCTATGATAAAAATGAACATAATTCCAGCCACTCGCTACTAACAGCGAGCTATAAATAGTAAGTACCAAGCCGCTCAGAACTGACGATGAGCTAACTACGCGGGAGGAAAAGTGAGCCCAAGAATCGTGTTACCTTTGTGCTCAACGAATTTCTGGTGTTAACACTGCTCACGAACATGAGGGGAGATTTCAAAATGAATATGCTGGATAATCTGATCCTGTCCACGCCCCAGCACTGTCGGTGTCTTTTGACACTCTTGGGTGACCGTACACCCCACTGAACACAATGTGGTTGCAAATGTGGTCCAGTTTGACCCGCTTCTGTTGAATTCACCCCCATGATTATATCACCTCCTACTCAATCACCTTAACTGAGTTTTCCACATCGAACAACTTTATTTGACTTCTTAGTTGCCCCTTTTATTTGGTCCAAAGACATGCGTGTCAGGTTAATTGGTGTCTCTAAAGTGGGCCTTTGTGCATGACTGTGTGTGTGTGTGTGTGTGGTGCCCCATCTAGAGTTGCACCCAGAGTTTCTGGGTGGGCACGGCTGGCCCGCGACCACGTGTGCACTAAGCGGAAGGTAATAGCTGGATGTTATTCTATTGAAATGTGGGACTGTGGTGGCGAGACTGGACTAGAGACCAGAAGGTCCAGGGTTCATATCCCACTCTGCCAGGATAACGCAGTTGGGTCCCTGAGCAAGGCTTTTAAAACCATTGCTTGGATTGTGAGACTGTCGCTCTGCATAAGGGCGTCTGCTAAATGACATAAATGCAAATTTAAAAAAAATGAAATAAAACAAGGTTTTTGTTTATAAATATTAGCCGAAACCTGCGTTGTTTCACATTTTTTTTACAATTCAGAAGCAAAAAAAAAGTTGTTAACCGAATGCCTTATCGTAGGCATATTTCCGAGACTAGTTTTAAAAGACTGGTCACGACAATTAGCATGATTGGTCTAATCAAGCAGCGCGCATTGTTCCCCTGAAAGCCGAGCCCAGTCCCTCCGTCCGCCAATCATGTGGGCTGACGGCTTGTTAATAAGACTCAAGCACGACCATTAAAATCGGGGACTCTTTAAACCACTGTACATCTGTAATTATGGGGTGGCTGTGAATTAGTGGTAATTGTTGTAAATTAAAGCCTAAGCAAATCCAAATGAGAAAAGAGACTGAGCTGGAGAGGCAGCAGGTGCTGGGAGAACATCATAACATTTAGCTCGGGTTGCTTTATGTGCGGATCATTAACATGCAGCGGTAGGACTGTGCCACAACCTGTTCCCGCTCCCGATTGTTCTGCCGGAGCAGGCAGATGTGAAAGCGAGAGAGAGCCAGAGAGGCACAGGGGGAGAGTTTTTCCAATTGACATGAAACACGGCCTCATCAAAGCCCGCTACGCGATATGTGACGGAATATTTCATAACTCGCCATCGTGGCTCCCGTTTGAACCTAAGCATCGTCGAGTACAAAGAGCCATGTGATGGGATTGCTCACGAGGAGATCTGCCGTCTGTACACTCCACAAAGTTGACAAATGGGAGCCAGAGGCTGCAGGATGTGCATCTGAGATTTTTTTTTTTTTTTTTACGATTTTTTATGCTGACTCTCACCCAAAACGGGACTCCTCCAATCAGGCGACTTGCTTCCACTGCTCCGAGGGCCTGTTTCAATGGTCCGGATGTTTTGGCCAGATACTCCAAACTCCGTGCCAGTTTATAATCACATATCAAGCTCACCAAAATGAGACTCTGGGGGCTTGCTTCAGCTTTGTTATTCTTCTACTATTTACCGTCACGAAGACGATAATTGGATCTGAGCAGACGTGGCTGCCTGGTTGCTCAGCGGCTGCCGTGTCACAGGCATTTTCCTGAGTGGATTCCTGACACAGTCACAGTGATTACAAGTTTGAAGAAATAATCCATGCCAATCTCTGTGTGGGAACAGGAGCTTTCTGATAGGTCTAATATTTATGACCAGCAGGAGGAGACGGTGTATTTTACTCATAAAGTTTAAAGGCTAAAAATGCACAATGTGGGGTGATAATCTCCAGCATTCTGAGAGCAGAGTGGCTGCTAAACATCCACAGTTCTTAATGCAGGTTCTGACTGAAATATCATTTTTGTGAGAAGTGTATCTCCATATGACCGGAACGCCATAGGACCCAATATGGCAAAGCATCTGGCAGCTTCTGGCCACATGGGCGCTTCCTATTGAAGTAAACTTAAGATGAAGTTCTAGTTCTAAAATCTGTGGGATATTCCAAAAGGCCTTACTGTAGATTGGCTGTAGATTCTTGTAGTAAATGTCCAAACTGGAAATAGTCTCTGTTTTCTCTAACAAGCTGTCATACTTACTCTGTATTTGTCTAGCTCTCACATAACGGGTGCACAAACAACCACAAAACGAAGGGTCCATGTTAAAACCATTTGTGTTCAAGAAAAAAACTGTCAAGACTCCCGAATACTCACATCCGATCATCATCATGGCCACTGCGAAGATCTTCTCGCCATCGGTAGTGGGCGCGATGTTCCCAAAGCCAATGCTGGTCAGGCTGGTCATGGTGAAGTAAAGCGAGGTGATATAGACCGAGTCCTTGCTTGGGCCGCCCTCCCACCTTCCTGTGCCCGAAGCGTTGAAGCGGTAAGGGGTGCCTGCCGACTCCCCGAGCATGTAGAGCCAACTGTCCACCCGGGCCACGTTTCTCTCTTCATCAATGACCTCGTAGTCCCCGATGCTGTACCAGATGCAAGCCAGCCAGTGGGCAGCCAGACCAAACACACAAACCAGCAGCACCAGCACGGCGGCGCCGTACTCGATGTAGTGATCCAGCTTCCGTGCTACGCGGCCCAGACGCAGCAGTCGAACCACCTTCAGAGAGCTGAAGAGGCTACTGATGCCCTGAGAAACAAACATGAGAGACATGAGTTCTTCTAACCTTTCTTGTTTCTATGCATTTGTCTATAAATCCAAACTTCTATTGGTCTCTACATGTTTTCACCAGTCCCTGAGGCTTGCCAACAATGCATCTGTCCTTGCTTACTTTACTGCATCAATGCCATGGCCATCCAGTCTCCAATCAACTATTCGAACCTAACGCCAGTCATCCATCCATCCATCCATCCGTCCATCCAGAAATTTCTCCGTTCCTATTAAACTTCTTCTTCTTTTACCAGCCAGGGCCATTTCTAGTCAACATGTCATACCTGGGCAGACACAACATTTAGAGGGGCACAGCTGTATCCCTGTGCGTTAGCCGCTCAGGCTTTTGGAAAGCAGTTGGGGCATTGTGGGAAATGTAATTCCCCTAGTGCATTTGCGTGGCGCGTCCTGCAGTTCTGCTCAGCAGTCTGCCAACCAGACGTCCATCCATTCATCTCAAGCCATTCTTTCCTTTAACCTATCATCACTGATCAGTCTATTCAAACTTCCATAATTTCTCAATTTAATCTTTTCATCTTTCCAGCCTCCCATCCATCAGTCATTTTGTATTCTAACCAACATACCACCGTTGCACCATTTCTCTCCTACTTTCATCAGTTCAATCCTCGTCAATCCACCCATCCATTCATCTATTCAGTTATGGCATGCATGGAAGCAGAGATTCTGGCGGAATAATAGATGGATGCATGGAAAGTTGGATGTGAAAGAAGGACGTGAGATGTTTGGAAAGACTATTTCACACATTCATCCATCGGCCTATCTTGCTAACCATCCTTTCTTTCCCTGCATCTGTCCACCAAGCGATCCATCAGTTCTTCGGTATCTATAATATCACATCTTTCCACGGAAATGCGAGAGACCACTAAATGTTTTTTTTTTTAGAATATAATCACTGTTGCGCGTGTGTGTGTTTGTCTATGCCTGTGAGGGAAGCATTGTTCTACACATTTGTAAATACATACTGAACCCTGCCAAGCTGGCACCGACTACATGCAGTCAATAAATAGCATCTGAACAGTTTGTGTGTAAAGCTACAAACATCTCCAGCCAGAATGATGCTATTCATACGTACACCCAGCAGTCACTGGAAAAGCATCAATCACGGATAAAGAGATTTGCTTTTAAAATACGTTGCATAACCCGTCAATTTCCAAGCTGCTTTTTTCGGAGTTTGTGCCGCCAAATTAGGTGCAACATGCGTAGGAATCACAAAAAGGACGCGGCACAAACGGGGCGGCTTAGGGCTGGAAATGTCTTTCTGTCGCTAACAGTTTTGCTGGCAACTTACAAAAAGTAACTACAAGTTGGTGTGTGAATCGAAAGTTGACATGTAAAGAGTGTGGTTCGGGATGGTGAAAATAGATACCTTAGATACCGGAGTTGGTTTGGTACATAGGATTACATTTTGTGATGACTTTTTCCTGACAGACATGAATTAAGTAGAAACATCAGATCAGTTAATAGAGTTATCTGATGATAAGTTTGTGCTGGTAAAGATGACTCTAGATGTGCTGCTATAGAGCCTGCATGCATCTGCTACACAGCAGTGTTCTTCTCACAAGTGCCTCGCCGGACAACATCGCAAACAAACGAAACACTGGTAAACAGCAAAGAAATGCAAAATAACGTAAAATATGTCATATACAAAATACAATAAGAGTAAAAATACAACAGAGTAATTAATATTAGCAAAGAAATACAGTATAAGCCGCACGGCTGTGGTGGGGAACAGTTGTGTTCTTTTAGCACATGGTGCTAAGCGGACTGTATCAGTGGCTTAATTCCAAAAGACTTTCTCTCGCCTCCCCCATTATCCATGACGCTTAGGCTTCCTGTATGTTGAACAGTTTTCGGGAACAGTCATTATAATTGGTAGCTTGGCACAGAGATAACTGGATTACTGGTAGTTTGGTATGGAGACAGCTCCATAATTTTTGATTGGTGCATCGTTCTAATTGGTCGGGGTTACAGTGACAGCTCTATAACTGGCACATTTGAACAGTGATACAATACTGTGCCCCCATTCGATTGCTTGCTTTAGAAGCGGTCTAACGACCATAAATCGACACCTGAACCTAAAGATTTCGTAGATGGGTCGAGTGTGGGGTGGGTCACACTAAATACTTGCCACTGTAGCTTACAGCAGCTGTTTGTTTTTTTTTTTTTTAACTATTTATGGTCATTATACCACTTCTAAAACTATGGTA
Source organism: Parotocinclus haroldoi (assembly GCA_034779995.1). NCBI lineage: Eukaryota > Metazoa > Chordata > Actinopteri > Siluriformes > Loricariidae > Parotocinclus > Parotocinclus haroldoi. The sequence goes on from JAUZST010071160.1 coordinate 5,881, forward strand.
TATCTAACCTAATGGGGACCTTGGACTTTTGCACAGTTCTGTAACTACAACTGGTAGGTTGGTCCAAATCTCTGCAACCGTTGCTCATTAAAATAATAGGCCACACCCACAGAGTTCTCAGACTTGTCAGTAAAAAAGAGGTGCAAACATAAAACGTGTTTTTGATGCACTATTACACTATTAATTCGGCCATTGCTTGTTCACTTGGAATTAAGCCACTGATCTTGTAGGTGAGACCAGACAATTAAACCCAGAATTCAGAAAAGAAAAAGCCTACTTGAGTGACAGCTCGATGGTTCCAGTTCTTCATTTTCCCCCACAAAAACAAGCACAGGTAATGAGGGTGCATGCAAAAAAAAAAGAAAACAGAAACAGGGAGTATGGAATAGAAGAGTGAAAATGCTTAGCTGATTCAACTCAAAGCGTTCAACGCTACGGATAAAAAGTCAGTAAAACATAAGAAACAGAGCTTTGTGTGTGTGTGTGTGTGTGTGTTAAACTTAAAGTGCAATGTTAGTACCATACCATGCAGATCTGGCAACCGCTGATTTGTACCTGTTTTTGGAGACTGCACTGCTAAGTTGAGCTGAGGATTAAATTGTGCCTTGAAACAGACACGTGGTCATAGCAGGTTTAGCCCTTAGTGTAAAAACAACAGAGCCGCTCTATATTAATGATACCATTTCATCTAAACTAAAAGCTGCTTGGAACGTTCACCCGAGCTAAGCTTAGAAACCGAATTTGCACCTGCAACCCTTCGTAATGTGTATTTCTGGATCTAATGAGATCAGTTCAGATACAGAAACACACACACTCTGACTGTGCTCACTGAGAGGTGTGACAGGAGTCCTCCTGCAGAGTGGAAATCTTACTCTGTGTATGTGTGTGTGTGTGTGTGTGTGTGTGTCCTGTGCCTGTCCCCCATGTCATGGAAGTTATGTTGGTAAATTATTATTATTATTTTTATAACAATTATTATGAATACTTTTTTAATATGAATACATATTATATTTTTTAAATAACAATTTTTTTTTAAAACTTACAATTATTATCATTATTTGTATTATTATTATTATTATTATTTTATAACAATTTTTTTGTATATATTTATTATTTTATTTTTATCATTAACAGTTATTTATTATTAGTAGTAGTATTCTATTTTATTTACAATATTATTAGTAGTAGTATTGTTATTATTATTTATAGCTATTATTTATTAGTAGGACTGTTATTTTTATTACAAGTATTATATTATTATTTTTATAACAATTACTATTATTATTATTATTATTATTATTATTTAGTAACAATTAATTATGGTATTATTATTTTTTATTACAATTATTGTTATTGTTATTTTATTTTTATAACAATTATTTATTATTATTATTATTATATATATATTATTATTATTATTACTGTAATAGGTTTAGCCTTAAGATTTTCATCCAGGTCTTAAAAGAATCTCTACTGAGCATATCTGAGTTAATCACAGCAAATTCATCTTGACACGCACACCAACACACCAACATGCTAAGTGTGTGTAAATGTGTATCGGTGGAAATGACAGTAGTGGGCGGACAGTGTGTGTTTGTGTCTGTGTGCGCACGTGTGTGTTGGGGGCTTGTATGTGTCTAATTGTATGCGTACATACATAATAATCCATTACGTAACACGAATGAGAGTGACGCGATCGTGGGTGGATATTGTGGACGTCTGTACGTGTGTGCGTATGTGCATGTGTGTGTGTGTGTGTGTGTGTGTGTGTATGATCATTAGTGGGTGTATTCCCAGAATAGAAGGTGGAATCCGCGTGTTATTGCACAGTAATGCAGAATTTGCTGATTATTATTAGTAGGATTAATGTTTGTGTGTGCATGCTTGTAAGAGTCCAAAGCCGTAATTAAAGATAAACTCACATGAACCCGACCCTCGGCGTGCGGTTAGGTTGGGGATGGCTGGTACTAATTCATTATTGTTAATAATTTGTGGGGTAACAAGGTGTTCAAAACATTCCTGCAATCCAAATCTTTGACCCACTTTGGTCTAAGGGTCGCTTAACAGTATGAACCCCCTTTAACTCCACCCAGTTACTAATGAACTTCAGCTAATAATGGAACGCTGCTACACCTGGACCCATAGTGATAGAGACTCACTAAAAGAGAGAGACTTTTAAAGCCAGAGAGACATGTCCCAGGGAAAGACACTGACCTCGTCCACGTTCTCGAAGGCGTTGATGACGTCATAGGGCAGGCAGGAGAGCAGGTCGATGACGAACCACGTCTTCAGGTAGTTCATGCGGATGAGCTTGGGGTCAGAGATGACCTCACCGGCCGGGCCCACGAAGGTGGTGTGGAAATTGAGCACGATGTCCACCAGAAATATGACGTCCACAACGCTGTCCACAACCAGCCACGCCACGTTGTTCTGCTTGGTCTTGAACGAGACGTTGTAGGGCACCATGATGGCCGTGTAGAAGGTGAGAATGAGGATCACCCAGTCCCACGTGGTCTTGAAGGCGCAGTAGTGCAGGATGATGTGCGGCGGCGTCTTCGGCGTCTCCTGCTTGTACTGCGGCAGGATGTCGGAGCCCAGCTGAAGAACCTGGGTCCGGATTCACAAAGGGGCTCTTGAGATAAAAGTCAACGCTTACCTTGTCAGCTCTTACAGCTTAAGGCAAGTTTGAGGCTGCCCCGGAGTTAAGGTAACATTTAAGAACGCAACGTCTTTGAAAATACCGCTTGTGCTTACAAGTGTCCTTAAAGACATAAGTGTGACATCACTTCCATTTTGCCTTCAAAACAAAGCGGTCCGTGATGCCAGACTTACGGGTCCCCTTTAATGTTACCCGGAAATGTCTGAAGCGTCATGGCGCGCCGTACCTCTGCTAGGCGGGAGTGCTTGTGTACGTTTTCTCCTTTGTGTACGGTGGGCTGGAGCTGCTGCAGAACTCCTCTGCTGCTGGTCAGAGCGCGGGTCAGGCGTGCAAATTTACCCCAGCCTACACACAAACGCACACACGTGCATATAACGGTAACACGCTCACACACACAGCATGGTGCCACGGTGCTGCCCCGGTTATGCTGTCCCGAATTCGAAGTGAAGACGATCCCAAAATACAGCAGGGGTCCCACGAAGGTTTCACTAAAGGTCACCGTGACTCTTGCTGTTCAGTCTAGGCTACCTTGCACAAAACGGCTGTGCTCAGAAGAGAGAACTTTTCCCACAAGTTAACAAGGTTCTCCGGCGTCTTTATGACCTCTGGATCGAACACCTTCTTACCTTTTCCAAACCAGCGCTTTTCGGAACGATTGGTTTTGAGTGCCTGTTGCTTTAAATCCAAAATCAAAATGTGCCGCTGCTCACCCGAGAGCCAAGTCTGAAATTGTTCCCTTAATCCAATGGTTCCCAATCTGTTTTTGCAGTGCCTCCTTTAGTAGATAAGACTAGTGCCCATCCTTTGCTTCCAAACTACCCTGGGATTTATTTTAAACACTGTAATTCTCACAAAACTGCAACGAAATTATGGGACCCGCTGAGTTCATCAGGGTAAAGGCTGATCCAGTGTAACGGCACCTGCAGAATGTACCTCGGACTCACACCCACCTTTGGACGAATCATCCTCGATCGGCTGTTTGAAAGCGGTGATGTCGTTAAACGTGCACAGGAAGAGCACCACTTTCTCCTGTTCGTTCCGTATGGGAGCAATTTTCACAAAGAACCACACCGGCATTCCTGTTTTACAAAAAAAAACAAAAAAAAAACAACAAACACGTGTCGCAGGTTCATCCTGTGATGTCCCTACATTTCACAATGGTTTCATAGGTTTATAAGCATTTATCCATGACCTGCTTGCTTAGTTGCCCAGTTGTCGGGCTACTGGCGAATCCTAGGGTTGGAGATTAGAATAATGACTTCATACTTCAGACGGCAGATTTGGCACGTTTTGTCTCATAGTCGAAGCAAAAAAAAAAAAAAGGTTTGCTTTTATTCTCATTCCCGACCAGCTACCTGAAGGAAATGTCCTAGAAGTGTTATGATATGTGTTAGAAATCCCACGGCGTCTAATAATAATGGGGAAATAATATTGAAACAAAACTAAAAGGGGGAAAAGGCGGAGCAAAAGCTCCCGAACATAAGAAAAGCAAGGCGAAAAAAGGCGCGCCGTCGGCAACGCGCGAACAGATCGCGATAGACGCCGTAGAACAAAGGGGCGGACGTGCAGTCAGCGCGATGAAGCCCTGATTTGGGACGTCTCCCAAAGAGGGACTCTGGACCGCCAGAGGTTAAGCGTGAGCTCGGGCGCGCAGCCGGCTAGAGTGAGACTCGATAGGTGCAGAGGACAAAAAGAGCGTGAGTTCAGAGTACAGACGGGGAAACCCCGTCTAAAACACTAAGTACCTCGGGGGTTTCCCCCGTACGCGTCCATCGGCACTTTAAGCCCCGGGACGTAACCAGCTGACCATAACGGCAATCGCAACGTCGTCGGGGTGTGTGCGCGCGCAAATCTTTGTGATTGAGGTGTGCCACCTAGGGTACGGCTCCGTCCTGCACGGGGAGTCTGTCAGTGAGAGAAATGCTAAGGTACCCCTAAATATCTGAATTATGATAATAGAGACTTCGCTGTTGTTCTTTCTCTGAGATCCGAGGAGCCCCCGAATGTTGACAGATTATCATCAGAAACATCGTTTCTCTGCACAGTTGTCACACATGAATCTGATTGCCCGAGCTCATGCATATTTATGGACACATCACATCAGCATAATAAAGCCGGGCATCAGGACTGCTGTGTTCCAGTTCTTCAAACTCTTTTCGTGGTACTCACTATTCTTTTTGTACATCAGGATCTCGAACGAGTTCATTTCGTAGTTCTCGAACGTCAGCCGCACCTTCTCCGTCGTGTCTTTGTCCGTCAGTTCGCCGTACATGAAACTGCAAAACAAACATCGACATCAATTTGATAAGAAAATCAGCGTAACGTGATGGGATGGGATTCGTTCGTAGAGATGCCTGCTTTAAAATGACTCACCGAATTGTATTACCGTAATAAAAGCACAAGGAAAGCATCCAAATAGTATCTTAGAACGAAGAAATTCAGATCTTCTTGCATAGTCTAACAGTGGTTCCTATAACATATCAGTTTCTTGGCCAGACTCCAAAGAAAGTGGCACTTTCCCTGACTCCAAGTCATTCAGCATGTGAATGATGCAGCCTGACTCGCCAGAGTATTATCAACTGAGGCGGATTTACGCTCACGCTCAGGGCTGGCTTTTGATCTTTTTTCCCGTTCCTTGTGTCTCATCTTGTGTCCTGCTACAACCTGGTTTGAGTGGGCCGAGTACTTTCGAGCTTTGTGTCACATTCTTTGTGACCTTTGAGCATGCAGTGGCTGTTTCGTCTGCATTCTTACACTGGGGCACTCTTCATTTTGTGTTCCTATTTCCCTTGGCGATAGAGTCATTTTTGAATTCCCAACCGGCAGCCGGGTCTCCCTTATCGCCTGCCAGCTACCATCCCGGGTGGGTGAGGGCTAACGTGTGCCTCAAACTGCTGCCCATTCCTGTCCTTTTGTGGCTCGTAAGTCTGAGGGTTGACTAGACCAACTCGTGCTGCTCACTGTGCTCTGCACCATTCTCTCTCCGTGTCTGCCTGCTTCTAAAAAATGCAGTCTAGTTGTTATCTCCATGAAAGTAAGTAGCTGTTAATGGACCCGATTAGCATACGGTGTACCTTCTGTCTGCGCTGATTTTATCAGAGTACAGAAAAAAAAAAACGGTGGAACAAGACACGTAGAAATATCCAATGTCCAAATCCAAAAAAGATTAGATGAGCAAGCTTGAGTTTTCCTCATGTAAGCAGTCTAAATTCCTCAAGGAATCCTTACAGCCAATTCCGGGACTTTACCCTCCAATGGGACACAGAGGCGGAACTTGATTCAACTCGAGACCAGCACTGGTACCTAATGCATATACACGAACAGTGAAACCGGGCAGCTTTGGCCTTGTGTTCTGAGGAACAAATGCACAGATTGTCCAACCTTGCCTGAGGCGGGATACGAACCAGCGTGGCTCAGTACTTCAATTCTAATCAAAACAATTGCGGATCTCTTTATGCGATTACATATAATCAGATAATCCGCTACCTGCAAGTGCTGCTCTTTTGCATGACCTCGGCGCGATGGTATCCTGAGAGCTTGCAGAACCCATCGTTACTGTAGACGATCGGCCAGTCCACGATCTGAGCGTTCCCCAGCACAAAGTTTGTGTCTGCGGGAACAAGGAGAAAGAAAGAACAACCCAGGTGCAGTGGTTAACCCTAAATGAACTGTTCTCGCATCAAAGCGGGTGACGCTTTGCAAAAAAAAAAACATTTCCAACCCATGATTTCGCTCCGTTAACGGCACGGAAAATTAACTGTGTCGTAGCAGGAAGATCTCCAAGCATGGGAAGGGCTTTTTGTAGGTCCATGCCACGGATCCGAGCAGATCCACTGATCTGGAGCTCCCATTCCGAGGAACACTGAGGCTCTTATGAATAATCCGCTGAATTCAGATAGAAGCCATTTCGCAAAGGGACCTCGTTACCCTACAGGTGGGATATGAACCAATGTGGCTCAGCCAGTAGAGCACTGGTTCCCAATGCTAAGCTCAAGTTAAATCAGGCTCCCTTTCTCTGTGCCCTGGTGTTGTTGGCATTCACCACTGGTGTGTGTGTATGCACTGGATTACCTCCCATTTTGCCAGGGGCCGGTTCCCAGGCCTCAGGGCTCCTCGGGGTGGAAGCTACGTCTAGATCTACATCGACCGAGAGGTAGTAATGCAAATCAAGTGTGCCCCCACATTACAACAGGTGCATAAATTAAACCATTTTGTGATTTTGGTAAAGAACCTCAAATCCCATTGTAGTATTAAACCTATGAGCAAAACATGACCACTACCGATTATAATTGGGCATAACGTCCCAAGTCTGGGATGGATGAAACGGCAAGCGAACGCTTCTCCTAGGCAACAGGCTGGACCAGGGAGGAGAAATGGGCAGACCAGTTGGTCAGAGCATCTCCACAATGCTGTGGGGATTCATGAACAGCGGGGGGTTGTGCTAAGATGACCGACGGGCTACTGTGGCGCAGTTTTCAGGGCTGGTCAGAAATCCGACCCCTGCCAGTGTAGAAAGTGCCTACAACAGGCAAGCAAGTGTCAGAACAAAGAACGTGGCCTGGTCCATTGAGTGCTTTATGTGCACCGTTTACCTGGAGTAGGAAGTGGGCAAAAGAGTGTGACACTGGGTAACGTTTTGCTGGGCCAAGCACTGAAGAGGACGTCAGTTTGACACGAAAGACCTAGCTAAACATCATTTCAGACCAGACGGCCATATTGTTTTTACCCATATATGTGACAAAGCACCACGAGAAGCGCCAAGTCACACCTGAGAGAGAGAGAGAGAGAGAGAGAGAGAGACAGAGAGAGAGAGAGAGAAAGAGAGAGAGAGAGAGAGAGAGACCAAGGACAAAAGTTCTGTCAAACCGAGGATGCCACATCCATAATAATTTACCCTTTTGTAAGGGTAAATACACTGCTCACAAAAATAAAGGGATAGTCCAAAATGAAATATCCCCTAAGTTTTGTGAGCAGTGGACATTAGACATTAGAACAGTTCAGTCAGTAGCAAGTAGAGCTAAATGTTTTTTTGATTGGGATTTAATGCTCTAAGAAGACAAGCTGCCCCGGACTAAAGGGTACAGTCTTATACAAAATAGGAAATGACACAAGTTCACACAACCTCTGAAGTGACGTATTTCTGCCGAGTTCACTTTAAAACGCGTAGAACATGTTCCATTATTCAATGGCTTTCCTTTTCAACCGCGTTTTGTCTTTCTCCAAAATGCAGAAATGAGTCCGGCCTTGAGATTGCGTCGATCATTGGTGCCAAACCTTTTGCACAAGCCTGTACGTTTGAATGCAGAGGAGATCGGGATGATTCTAGACTAACTCTACGGCACTACACACACTGACGTTACTATTATGGAGGGGGGGGTGGGGGGTGGGGGGGGTTAAAGAAGAAGGCAACGTTTGTTGACGGCGCGAGCTAGCTTAGCCACTTTCTGTAGGAGAGAGAAATAAATCGTCGATGGTTTAAAACGGCACATGAAAGACAGGAAAATAAGGAATGCAAATTGTAAATGAACAAAGTGTTGGGGCAAAACATGGCAGTTTACTGGAAAAGGGGAACAGTTGTTAAGAGAGAGAGAGGGGTTGCATGTGAGCTGTACCTGTCTGTCTACGTGATAATGTCCAAACTGAAAAGTTAAACAGAAAAGAGGGGTTAAGAGCATCCTACTCTGCAAACGGCACATGTAGGCTACAAACTGCAAGGCTTTCATCAATACAACGAGAACAGAGAACAAACATAGCACTTTTAGCATCAGTAGCACGATTATTCCACGTTTGACCGACCAGTAAATTGCGAAACATGACCGCTATTGATCATAACTGGGATTTGCGAAAGTCTGGGATGTTTGACATGGCAAGCGGAGGATGAATGAATGAAAATCAAACAGCGTCACCCAGGATTTATGAGATTAGAAAAAAAAACGTCTGGAAAAAATAATCTATAGAATCTATAGACGCTGCCGTCTACAAAGTGTCAGCAAGGACCTCATTACTAGTTAATTAATAGCTATTAGAATTGCAGTGACCTTATGAACTAGTGACAGTGCTGCCAGTAATGAGGTCTAAATAAATAAAAAGTGGACGGTCTGGCAGGTTTATTCAACAGGACCTCAGGACTTTATCGAACCGTTGAGCACGAAAATGTTTAGAAACTGTTAGCGATAGGACTCATGGGGAACCATTTTAATAACCCAGTAATAATCCTTCGCTTCAGTAAAATACCAGAAGGAATAATTACGGTAATTGGTTCATTATCGTAAGAGCTTATGGATGAGTTACAGTAACGTAAACTGTGAAAAAAGCAAAAGCAAACCCCTCGTTTGTTTAAAAAAAAAATCCATTATGGCTCATAAAAGTAAAAGAAACAAGAATAGCAGTTACCTTTATGAACCAGTAACAGTTTGGCCAGTAATTGACTGTAAATAAATAAACAGTGAAAGATAGAAGAGGGACATTTGGTATTTGGGAACAATTTCATTGACTTGGTAATGCACCAAGGAATAATTACGGAAATCCTCGTAAGCCACTTAAAAAAAAACAAAAACAAAAAGTTTCAACAAAAAGGAAGCTTTTATCATTTCAAAGAAACATTGGTCTAAACATGAGGGGTATAAAGGCCTAATTACAGTAATCAATTAATTAGGACCTGCAGCAACGTTTGGAGGAGTAACAGAGTTATTTACAGCAATTTAAGATGCAACGAAAGGTTACTAGATGTGAACACTTTTAGACATCGTGTCATTTTTTAGGTAGATGCTGGAGTTAGAACCCATGAGGAACCCTTTCCTCCCCCTGTAAAGGACTAATTACTCTAATGAGCTTATCACTCTACAGGACTCGAGGTAAGCTTCTGGATTAGTTATTGTATCGTTTGAAGAAGTAAGTCTGAATCAACAGCCACTGTAGGGATTAAAACCGGTATGACGGCTAAAAAGTTCGTAAGAAATACTGTAAGTCCCCGAAAAATACAGCGGTGACAGTGACAGATTCATTAGTTAAACACTGTGAAAGCAGGCACTTCAAATAAATACTAGTGAACAAGAATCATTTAGGATTAACAATAGTGTGACGTGTAAACCCTTTACCCATTTATTGTAGTAATAATACCCTTATCCTAGCAACAAGGACTAATTACTGTCATTAATTCACTGTAATTAAGGCTTGTGGATTGTAAAATAAGTATTTAAGATTTCCAGTATTTAGGACTTTCATAAGAACTGGTATGATGAGTAAAACGTTTACACCTGTAGAAGTTTTTTTTTTAGAAAGATTCACAACTGCGATAAACATAGCATCATGAGATGCGGTGTGTGTGCGCGCGCGCGCGCGCGCGTGTGTGTGTGTGTGTGTGTCTTCTGCTTACCGTTCGATCTCCTCACTATGTTCTCCAGAAAAGTGTTTTGAGGGGCCACCAGCCCTCTCCTGCCCCCAGCCATTTCTGCCTCTCTCCGTCTCTCTCAGACCTTTTTTTTAATCGTCTCCTGCTATCTTCTTGTCTCCTCCACTTTTCTGTCTCTTCACTTTCTAGTGTTTGATCTTCCCAGAGCACTCGGCTGCATGGCTGCACGGATGGATGGATGGATGGATGGATGGAAGGAGCAGGTTCAGGTTCCTCCGCTCCTCCTCCTCCTCCTCCTCCTCATCATCATCATCTCTCCTCCTGGCACCTGCGGATCTGTGAGTGAGTCCATGTGCCTCCCTCTCTCGAAGTCGATTTGGAGCTGATCAGCGCTCACGAGTTGCCAGATTGAGCTCTTTTAAAAGCGCACGCGCTAAAGACGCGGGTTATTCCCGTTTCTGTTTGGGCTGCAGTCTTGTGCAGAGGTTTGAGCGTTGCATTTTTTTTTTTTGTTTAAAGCTAAGAAGACACATCGGTATTGTGCGCGTTTAATAAAGTGCAATATCACTTCTTCTTTAATCCCATAGTTTGTTTAACGAGGTTAAACCACGTTCATGTTTTAGTGCGCATGAAAATTAGTCAAACTGACGTCAAACTTGTCAGTCCGTTATAATATATATTATGGAAGCATGTCGTGACCAGTGAAAGTCAAAAGCTGGGTTTAAAGTAGGAAGGAATGTGTAAATAATGGCGTTCAGGCAACCCTGAATGTACGAACGCTGGCCTAGGTGGAATGCACAAACAAAGAGCGCCACCCACTGGTGGTGATGCTGCTGGTTTTGTGGTATTGGCATCTTATAAGATACGAACGTGCCATATCGGGGTTGGGTTGCACACTTTTTGGTATCAATTGAAATGATATCATATTTAAATCAGTGTTTTTTTTTTATTAACTAATATAACCACACTGTGAATGTAAGAAAATGATGTTCAGACAAGAGAATCTCCGAGCCGTCTGTTGCCAACTGCTGGACTTTACAGTGCCAGCTACCAACAGCTGGACGTACCGGTGCCAGGGAACCCACCTGTGCTTGGCTGCTGTTGCAGATGGTGTTTCCCAGAGCGTGGGCTCCCTGGCACCCTTATGGGCAGATTTTTTTTTTTTTTTGCCAAAACACCTTCTATCATTAAACAATGCTTGAATGTTTTACACAAGCAAGTCTAGTCTACAGTGGTGACCTGGGTTTGTGTCCAAGCAGTGCCTGGTGACCCTGACCAGGAAGAATGGCATGAAACAAGCTGCTATTCTGGTCAAGTGGCCAAGCAATTAAAGGTAAAGGTTTCTTTCCTTTCCAGAACGATCCCATGTTTTTGAACTCGGTGGATGCATATCGTTCAAACGCACAAGGCGTTTACGTTTATTGCTTACTATGAGAAAATCGCATTCGTGCTGGCAGATGTACATTTTCAACATGCGGGTATTTTTGATTTCTATTCGTAGTATTTTTTGAGTTCCAGTACTGTTTTTTATCGACCCAGGTTATTACCCAGACCTTATCTACTTTCGGTCGTTTCCATAACAATAAACCTTGGTATCGATTTGCAGGGAAGTTCCTGAGTCGACCAACTGGTAGTGCACCTGGATCGAGGAAAACCTGGAATCACGGAAACCCATAGGAAGATCTCAGGTCATCACATTCTCACCCGTTCATCCACACTTGGTTGTATTAAGTAGCCAATCCACTTACCGACATGATAATGATTTTTGGAGAGAATGAGGAAAAAGAGAGAGTCAATCTCTACTTAGATTTAGGGGATCAGACCTGGGGTCAGTGGACCTGAACAGCCCCAAACAACCCCAAACAACCCCAAACAGCCCCAAACAACCCCAAACAGCATTATGCTGTGATCTGCTGTGATCTGATAGAAACCAGACAGTGAAATCAGCTGTTTTCCATCACTGGATTACTTAAAAGGGTTTAAAGGGTTTAAAAGGGATTTTTTAACCCCTTTTTAGTCACTGATTTCAAGTCCAGAAAGTGAGACAAACATCTTATTTGTTAGACTTATTATTTTTTGTGAATCAGTGACAGAGGAAATGTTAATGTTCAACTTTGCACCGTGTTTATCTCTAGACGTGCCATGTGAAATCAGCCTGAGCTCTGGTAAGCTCTTTATCAGTATTCTGATGACGTTCTATTTTGCATGGTTTAAGACCTTGTTGTCCTTAACACTTAATTTAATTACTAATTTCAAATGAATTCGAGCAGCATACACATTGTACCATAAGTGTCACTGTACTTTACACATTATATTTACATAAGAATAAAATGGGCGAGCCAAACATCACTGGACACCCTTTTTTTCAGAACCAAAAACAATAAGTTGTATCTGAATAACCCAGTAAGCCATGGGTCAGGGGGGTACTATCTTTTAGCCTATGCTTGGAACATGGCCGCCATCTTGAAAGCCGCCATATTGGACCTAGGGTAAGTTTTTTTTAATGGGAAGGTGGTCATGTGGGATGTCAAAGAAGATCAGAATTGTGTCAGAAAGCGATTGGTGCGATCGGATTTGTAATATCAGTTGTGGTTGAAAAGTTATCAACACAAAGCTCATCACAGGTAAGTAAAGCTGGAATTGATTATTCTGATTGATGATTCCAGGGAATGCTGGTGCCGTATCATAGCAACAGACACCCAGAAAAGATCCCTAATTTCACACAGCACTGTAACCCCTCCTGACCAAAATCAGAGAAACCGGGACTGTGATCGACAAGAAACGTAGCGACCGAAAACCTCACCAATGGTTTTTGGTAGCTTGTGGAAAAAGACGACGTCTTTTGACTCCCTATATATATATATTTTATATACATTTTGTTGACATTTTCATGTTTTGGGCCTGCTTCCCCTTTACCCTCCTCGCTGAAAGATTCATACGGTGAAGAAAGTGACCGACTTCTCAAACTTTAGTACTTCAGCCCCTAAAAGTCTTGCCACTTATTGAGAATATTTACGATTTAAAGGTAAAATAACAGGACTCATCATTATGTAAAATGACCTTTCCATCTATATTAAAATCCACCAACCTTTGAAGTAACCCCAAGTGACCTTTGCGGTGCAATGACAAGCACAAGAGGCCATCCAAAGCGAAGACAATATAAACAATATAAAAGATGATAAGAGAATTCGAACACAAAGGTTGTATCCAGGGGAAAAAAAAAAAAAGTTTGGATACTATTTTATCAATAGGCCAATTTGTTTTTTATTGCCTTCATTAACTCTGACGCCATAAATCGGATCATTCATAAATAAATAAATAAATAAATAAATAAACGAACGAAGCTCGTAAATGACTTGGCTCGCGCAATCCTGCAGAAATCCGCATGAAGTCTGGCCTTCAATGAACCCAGCGTTTGCAGGCTACAACGATGTTGCACGATTGTAATTAACGTCATTAATCTCCATGCAGTTCTCACACAAGCTGCTTTGCTCTACAATCTTTCAATTCGCTCCAGTCGTTTTCACCTTGAACTTTTAACGGTGTCGGCCAGGGGCTATAAATTTTCCCCGGCTGCCATCCTTCTGCATGCGTGAAGCCGTTTCAAGCGCGAGGTACACACCTACGATGGGTGGTTACAAAAGTTAGTGTGGTTTATAACGGCGGCGTGTGGAGCGAGTGCTGAACACACCATCATGGGAACCGAGGCCTCGGTCACTTTTCCCGTCCTTCTGGTGATTCTCCTGTTTTGTGGGCAGTCGGGTATTTCATCTCTTTATTCTGCAGATTAAAAACAAAGCAATGGTCGCGATTCCTGCTTCTCTGTAGTCTCTGTCGTTATCGTTTGATCTTTTGCTCCAGTGTGCATGCTCACACTGTTAGTGAATCTTTTTTTTTGGGTTCATTTTTAGAGCCGACTTTAGAGCGACCGTCCCAGTTATTGCCATACTTATTCCCCACCTCTGGTAAGTTGACAATATTTCACCTTATTTATTTAGCAGTAAAAAGTTAGTTAGGTTGGTTTTTTGCTAAAAGCTACAATACTGATCGTGTACTGTGAAGTACCGAATATATATTTGTATAAATATGAATGATATGAATACTCATACATTTACATGTAAAAAAAAAAAAAAAACTTTACAGACTTTCTTCACAGAATTTATCGGAAACCACTTTTACGTTAAGGGCGGCAACGGGGGCTCGGTGGGGTAGCAAGAAGATCCCGGGTTTGATCCCGGGGCGGGGCGGCCTGGGTCCTTTCTGTGCGGAGTCTGCATGTCCTCTCCGTGTCTGCGTGGGTTTACTCCGGGTACTCCGGTTTCCTTCTTCGGCCCAAATCCATGCTTTTTTACTTGATTGCACCACAGTGCCCTTAGTTCATGCCTTGAACCCCTTGGATAAGAAAGGGAATGTCTTTTATTCTTTAAAGGAAACCTGTTGAAATCATTTGTAAGCTTAGACACGCGGTGTGTGCGCGTAAAAAACTAGCACGGAAATGTATTTAAGAAACTCTGCAGTGTTTTCATGCCCTTTTGCATAAGGTTTTAACAGTTTTCAGGTACAAATCTGATAAGTAAGGTAAATTGCACGAGTCACTGGCTGGTAGCAATGAACCCTGTTTTGCTTGTGTGTTCCAGTTCACGCTTTAAGGCCTGGAGATGTGGGTACGCTGTCTGCCCTGGGTCTGTCCAAATCACACAGGTACAGTATGACTCAAAGAAGGTGTGATCAGTCAAATAGCTGTTCCGTTAACCCTGGTCCCGTGTAATTTCGGCCAATTACATTTCCTCGTAACAACGCTCTTGACCTTTCATGTATACGTACCTAGGTCTGCTGAAATCAGGATATTGACTGAACTCAACAGTAAGTCCTCACTTCTATTCAAAAAGTAAATTATAAACTCTGAAATACAAACGCCTTCATACAGTTAATGACACACATGCTTTGATTGTTGTGGACGTACAACTGTACAAGGTACAGTCCGAGCAGTTATGGGTCTTGCTCAAGGACCTAACAGTGGCAGCTTGGCTGTGCTGGAATTTGAACTCTGGCCCTTCTGGCTCTCGGTCCAGGACCTGAAGTGCTGTAGCGCCAGAGTAGTAGAACGATGTTTTTACACAGATTATTAATCTAACAGACAATACAGCACTGAGATCTAATCAGAAATCAGTGTCAAGGTCAGGGATTCGATCTTGCCTTACAATAGATGTTGCACACACAAGTATAAGATAGTGCTTGGTTTAGAACATTTATTTGCAGGAAAATAAATGGCAAAATGAATCTCCTGCCGGGAGAATAAAAAAGCAAAACAGCCATAATTATCCGTCGGTTGTGATGGCTGGGTCAGGACCCCCGGGTGAGACTACGAATTCAGTTCATTCGTTCTAAACTTACATTTGTTTTCCATAGAGATTCTGTCCACCTTCAATCCTAAAGTCAAATCGCTGATACCGGACCGGAGGTACGTCAGGCGCGCGTGAACTCAAATACCCACGCCGTATCGTTTGCGTTTGAACTCGTGTAATCTGTGTGTTGTTTACCGCAGGAGTTTGCAGGAGGAAGCCCAAGAGCTTGTTCTGGCGCTCCAGAAATATGACGTAAGGCAAAACTCTAGCTCAGCGCCATAAACAGCTGCTAAGACGCCCTTGCCGTGCACATCAATTCTTAGAACGTCCTCCATTTTTTAAAAGCACAACCTACAACCATACAGCGTTGTAAATGTTTTCCAGTAAAGTGAATCATTGTGGTTTTGGGGCTGTAGTAGTGACTGCATTAGTTATTTAGAAAGAAATGCACAGTCGATTCCGGTTAACGGGGCCACATGGGGACGGGATGGTTTTGGTCCTAATAAGGGGCTGGTACGATTAATCGAACATGCCCTATGTTACAGGACG
>JAUZST010071171.1:0-21784 GCA_034779995.1 Parotocinclus haroldoi
CCTTTGTATCATGAGGATGGGTCCCTTTTTGAGTGTTGGACCTCCCAAGATTCCTCCCAAGTTTTTTTCCCTTTTCCCCTTTCGCCATTGGCTTGCTCACTTAGGGCTTTGGGCCTAAATATTTCGAATGCAAACCCTAATTTGGGATGGTTAGGTGACGGCCATATTAAAAGGGGTCCGGAATAACAACCCCACAATGTCAAAATGTCCAAAATTGTTCTATTCTTGAGCCGGATCTTTCTACAACTTTTAATATAAACATGTTCACATAACCACGCAATCACGTGATGTGGGGAGCATTCTTTATTTCCAAAAGCTGTACAGGCACAACTAGCTTTCAGCAGCCCTGGAGCCGACTCTCGTTCCCCATGTATATGGTTGACTTGTGCTAAAACATTTAGCGCTTGATGCAGTGGAAAAAATGTCCAGCAAGTTCTCATTAAGATTCTCATCTCAATCAGTGCAAGCGTTATTCTGTACTCATCCCTTCAACAGTTTTAATTTTTCCGCCCTCTGTAATTGAGACCGCCAAAAAGGCGGGGAATGATTTTTCGGTTTCAAGACACACGAAACGTTTCCAATCGCAGCATGAGGCAGCTGGCTTTCACTCGACGCAATCCCAAATCCTATTAGAGTGAAATCCGCCATACTGTAATAAGAGATAAAAATTTAAGCCTCTCGAGCAATTTCCCAATGAATATCATTACCCCGAGGCTAACTGGCTTTCACTGACCTAACAGCTGGCTCCTAGCTGCCGCAGTAATCTAGCTTTCAAACCTCGACCAGATATACCTTTAGCCATCGTGCTGCTCAGTAACAAACGCACGTCTTAGTGCACAGGGCCACGAGTAGGCATGTTATTTATTTATTATTGTGTTGGATAAGCAAATGGTGTTAACTCGCCAGATGTGCAGACCTGCTCCATTGCTTCTGTTCCCTTGAGGTCAAAATGACCTATTTTAAATCTTAAAAAATCATTCATATCTTTACAGTAAATATATTACAAAACATGATCTGGGATTCATTGTTAAATAAGAAGTGAAATTAAAGCGTGTAGAATTTTGTGCGAGGGCTTTTTGTTAGCTTTATTAATTAATTAATGTATTTATTTATTTATAAGAAACCCATCACACCACATCTGAACAGCTGTTCAGATCTACTTTGCGTACTGTTCAGTTTAAAAAAACTAAAGAACAGGCATAAATTAGTGGCAGACTTTGTTGAAAAAGATCATCGGGTCAAAATCAAATTGCTTTTTTTATAGCACTTTTTATAACGGCGCATTGTCTCAAAGCAGCTTTACAATCTTATATTACCTTAAAAGGCCAATCCCAAATTAAACAAGCCTAGGGTGACAGTGGCAAGGAAAAAACTCCCTGAATAAAGAAGGAAGAAACATTGGGAGGACCAAGACTCAAAAAGGGGTCCGTTTTGCTTCGGTGACCTAGATGTTAATTGAATAATTAGGTTGCAGTAATGGTAAAATTAAGTAATAACATAATTTAAATCAATTATAAAATTTAAATTAGTAATAAAATTCAATTTAATAACTAAATAGATTTAAGATAATGAGTCCTCAGCAGTAAGTTAAAGAGGTAGTTACTGGTACTAATGGTCGGACTGGTTATTGTTAATGAAGACCAGTAGAGTGATGAGGTGGAGGAGCATCTAAGTGTGTGATTAAGCTCCATACTATAGGAACATATTGGTGTTAATGAACTCACATTCTTATTTGAGGTATTACATGTATTATACGTACTATGAGAGAATTTTAGGAGAGTGGTGATGAAGCTTTTCAGTACAGCGTCTTAAGATACTTGCTTACTGAATTGCCTGTATCAGGGTGAAGAACTTGTCCCCAGAAAGCTTTTGTCAGGAACCCCACATGCCACATGGAAATAAAACCAGGAACTATTTGGGTGCTGAATCGTTCTCAGCTCTGATGTGGTGGTGGTGGTGTGTTAGTATGTTGTGCTGGTATGACTTGATCAGACACAGCAGTGCTGCTGGAGTGAACACACTCACTGTGCACTTTGTTAGAAACTTTCACCACATTGTTCCTCCTTATAGATGTAAAGTCAGAGAGAGCAGCTCATGAGTGGTCGTACATTTTTGTGTTAAGTCGTCCTCTAGTCCATCAGTGCTCACAGGACGCTCCCTATAGGATGCTGGTGGCTTAACATTTTTGGTAGGTGGACTGAGGAGTTGAAAAACAAATCAGGGCAGTGCTGTGAATGATCCACCACCCAACTGGTACCTGATCTGTGATGGCCCTGTGGGGGTCCGGACCACTCGAGTAAAGGGGAAGGACAAGTTATGTAAAGAAATAGATGGACTACAGCTTGGCATTATAGCTATAACTACAAAGTGCGGTAACCACTAAAACGTAATAAAGAATCAGCAGAAAATAAACTCAAAAATGTTACATGCCTCAGACTTTTGCACAGACATGTCATTTGTCCGGTCTTGTCTTTGGTGTCCTAGCTAGCCTTGTGTGAGATTGTAAAACTGTTTGGGTTTACGTTCGATGCCTTTGTTTAGACTTGTGTTTAGTCGTGTGCTCTTTTGTCTCCGTTTCCTCTGAACAAGCATGACAGATTGGGTTAAACCAATCCAATTACCCTGGATATTTAAGAGCATCTCAAATGTATGAAAGCCATTCACAGAGAAATATATCTTAAGAATCCTTTCCCCAGCAGACCCTCTTTGGTCCAGGAGTATTTTGGCATTGATAAATGATTCGAACGCGCACTACTACGGACTCTCGTTCTGACCTTCACTCTGCAACACCTGGTCACCTTCATCCCTCGGCTCATGGAGATAGCGTGTCTATTGGAGCGTCGAGCAACCCTAATGCCCCTCACTATCCTCATTTCGTTCCAATATCCATGAATGCAGACTCACCTAGCCCAAGTTTGTGAGCCGCACCTCGTGAACGATCGATCTTTGTCAGATACACTCAAGGTCTCTGAAATGAGTTTTGGCACAGAAGATTGAAATGTCCTCCTTTATCTGTCTAAGGCGAGAGCTAGAAAAAGACTAGCTCAATCCAGAGAGATAGCTCGTGATCTATTTGTCTTCAGCTCGCCTCGGGAGCACAATGGAACGAAAAGCACATTTTGAACACTGGAAAGCGTCAACACCATCTATCTATGAAGTGTGTTTCTGAGATGCAGCGCGTTCAATGGCGTCTTGTCCTCTGCTACACGTCCTCACAGCTTCATTCATTATTTACAGCACAAAAACGCTGACAATGACCTGTGGACTCGCGGACAGAGCCGGTCATGTGCAGGTCTTATATCAAAAGGACACACGGGCGTCAGATATCAGAGCATAAAGAAATCCAGCGAATAGCTCAAGAATAAGATTAAAAAAGAAGCCAGAAATGCAGCCTGAAGCCAGAGATGAAGGTTGAATCCTTTAAACATAAGCACCTTAAAGACAAAAAAAACCCCTTACTCGACCGTGGCTAATGTAGATCATGGGCACTCATCAACCAAGCTGAATGCAAAAATCCTAATTTAATGCTTTTAACTTAAACTGGAATCCAATAAAAGCCTGAATCGTTCATGTTAACAAGTTTCAACTCCGCTCAGCTAAAACTGCATAAAAGCTAAAGAGAAAAAGAAAACACAATGCACTTTTTTAACAGAATGTTAAATTATACAGAAAATCATAACAAGGAATCAAAAATAAGCTACAAATTTATTTTAACTGCATTTTAAATGTTTTTTTTTTTTTACTTTTTATTTATATTTTGGTACTTGGTGTTAGTTATTTTAATGTAACTAATTCTATTTTTTTCTGTCAAATAAAAGAATATATATAAAAGAATTTAGCTGCCTAAGTATATGCTTTTTTAAATTGAAGTATGTTTAAATTTTGGTAATAATATATAAATAATATAATATATAATATATAGAATTTTTAATAATAATATACTATATAAATAATACATAAAAGCAAATGTATCTACATTTTTTAACTACAATATAAATAATAGAAAGTTCAAATTTTATTTCTGTATGGCCAAAATCATACAGGTAAGTGCCACTTAATGTCCGCATTACATTCTGTGAAACAGGGCGTTGACCGAAATGGAAGTTGTCTGGACGTTACTCTAGTTTATGCAGTTTTTCCTGCTACTGAACTGTAAATATAAATTGTGGTGTCACGTGAAAATATATGTTGTGTCAGAGACGCACAAAACGTAACCAAATATAAAAGTGCACGATAAAATAGAAACAGATATAAACAAACCTCGCTGGCTGCACACAACCAAAAGGGAATGAGAAAAGAAACACACTTTTCCAAAACAAGCAACAAGCTAACACTTTACACCTCTAAGCAGACTGCAAACTTTTCCATTTCATGTCTGTTCTTGGCAGAGAAAACACACACACACTGTAACGTAGTTCCTATTTATGCACATAGTTAATGCAAAGGAAATCAAGATTCGTAAACATAAGCTGTTTACGGCTGCAACGCCTGGAGATAAAAGACAGATTTTTATTACCTATTAAAATGTATGACTCTTGTTAAGACCTCGGTCGGATCTTAAATGGTGCTTACCTGTATAGGAATGCATAATTAATGCCAGTGAAATATACACAAAGAGGAAAAAAAACGTGTTTCTCAGGTCTCATCTGCTCAAACTGTTCCATCTAAACTGATAAAACTGATGATATATCTCTTGTCTAAAATGTGACTCAATGTCACTTTGTATGTGCAAATATAAATATGTATGCCTCATAGGTCCGGAGATCCCCAGACCAATCCTGACCCTGCACTCCCCTTTGTGTTCAGTCCCTATGTGGGTAATCCAGTGTCCTCCCACAGTCCAAAGGTGTGTTAGGCCCCTTTAAATTGCAGGAGTGTGAGACTGGGTGATGAGTACACTTGTAACCCTGTTCCTGTTATGAAGACATTTAATGCAATACTGAGCAACCAAGAAGAACAGAAGTCATTTATCCTTCAGGGTGTGTAAAATCCTTGTCAGGACTTTCCCAACAGCAAAATAGCTCCCGTAGTTACGAGAAAAAAAAAGCCTACCTACAGTGTCATCACATTCATGACTGCTGGAGCTTACAAGCACACTCACCTGTGTCTGATCACAATTTTTGTGGATTGTGCCCCCATTAAAGAGTATTGTACAACACTGGCATTTTCTGAATTAATTTTATACTCCTTATACCTTGTAACCCTTACCTTGACTGCACGGGAATCCTGGGGTCTGGAGTAGATAAACGAGCTGTAGGCAGCTGGAGAGCATTTCCACCTTGCTGCAGGTGTGCAGATCTCACACGCAGATGTTCTTCATCTGTTTCAGACAGAGAATGCTTTTAGTGCTGTTTTACAAGACGTTACACAGAGTTGATGGTGCTGGAGGTCCGGGGATGTAATAAATCAAAAACTCCAGCTGTTTCTTCCACCTCTGTAAATCACATCTAGCTAATGCCTTTATCCACATCTGGCCTTGGACCATGATGCCCATCGCTGACGCTTTTTACACCACTTTTTTTTTTTTTTAACGCAGCACACTACTACATGAACTGAATAGGGTTGGCACTATGAATCTGTGTTTTCAATATTTTGTTATACATATTTTTACAACTGTTAGTTCTGATCTTACAACCTGAGGTCATTTTCAGTGACGTGGCTGACACGATGGCAAGTAACGAGAAGCTTTATGCACACCAAAATAGAGCTTATACACAGAATGCATTACATCTAATCATTAACTACATTTAACTGTTTCATTCTTTTTTTATTTTACAGCGTTTGTAATTCTTGTAGCACACTGTGTATGGAAGGCAATTGTAACCGTTATGTAACAACTCGTTTGTTGTGGACTTGCTTCTTTGTGGCAGTTAATGTCAGGATTAAAGCATATTCAGTAAGACATTCAGGGTCTATTCAGTTTCTTTTGTGTTTTTTAACAAAACAAAACAGAACACTAACACAAGTTAACACAGTTAACTGTTAACGCAAATAACATCACAGCTGCGATTATCTATGGCACCCACCTGCTGCTCATGCTTGCAACCAAACCATAGCTATTATGTAATTTGTGAAAACACACATGTTCTATTGCTTAAATATGGACTGGATGAACCGTCCAGTCACGGCCTGTTCTCGTTCACTTGATGGATCATCGATCTCTACATATTTCTGTCTTTCATCGATATGATCCATGTATTTCGGCAGGATAGTGGAGGAGTGTGCCATTGCTTTTGACACCCCTCCTGGGATCTTCTTGTTGTGAGGCAGCGGTGCTATCTACAAAGCCACCGTGCTGCTCGCTTATATATACATAAAGACATATATATATATATATATATATATACACACACACACACACACACACATATATATATATATATATATATATATATATATATATACACACACACACACACACACACACACATATATATATATATATATACACACACATATACACATATACATATACACATATATATATACACATACATACATACACACATATAAACACACACAGACGGAGACAAAAGATATGTATATACTTACATCAACTTGCTTTTCGAACTGCTTGATTTTACGCTTGAGCGCTTGCACGTAGGTTATGAAGGTTACTGCATCAGAAGTGCTGGCAGTATCGACCGAATGCTGCTCCAGCTCTTGGCGGGACTGAAATAGGAAGGAAGTCATGAGTAACTGGACACAAGCTCAAGCTCTATATTACGTCCCATTTATTTACAAACAGGCCCCCTTCATGTACCTTTGAAATCTGGGAGTGGAAGTCCTGCATGTTCTGGCCCAGCATTTGTCCAAATTTGCTGAGCACCTCCTTGTGCCACGAATCATATTTCAGGTTCACCTTGGACTGGACCTGAATTTTGAGTGGTAAAGGGTCAAATACACTAATGTTTATTATTCATGTTTAATAAGGAACTAAAAAGTTCTAAAATGTCCTGATTAACTTCACCTTTCCATAATCAATGATCACTGGGCCAAACTCCTTCCTGGTTTCAGCGTTGTCAAAGGTTCCCCTGGCTTTGCGGATCTGCACCAGCAGAGCTTGCCACTTGTTGAGATCCTCCCCCAGGCGGTTATAAATGTTCTCAGGCTGCATGTCCCACAAACACTGGTACTGTAGCCACACCTGAATCAACAAGACAGAGAGACATTAGAGATATGTACTTGTGATGACATGTTCCGGCGCCTAAAGATAAAACAAACTAAAATAACAGTAGGAATAATTTGATCACGGTCTGTCTGAATTAAATCCTTGAAATATCTGTTATTCACATCTGATACGGTGTGCGATACGGCAAAATTGTTATATCACAATAGCTAAAGACATTTTCACAACACCCTATATTTAACAAAGTACACGTGATCAGCAACAGATTTTTTAAACTACTGATCGATTATTTTAACAATTAGTAAGGAGAGTTGTATTTCGAATTTCCGGCACTTACATCCACGTAAACAGAACTAAATGCACTCTATATAATGACATGTAGTGGGTCAGTGTTCTTTAAGCACTTACAAGATTCTCTATATGCTCAGAGAAGCAGACCGTCTAGCATGATAACAAAATGTAACTGGACAATATAGTCATATTTCCCCCTACTTGTATATTCCATTACTTTTCCAGTAAGACCACATGAATATCCTCTGCACACTTGTTCACATAATGTGCAGTTTCACAGAATGCGCCGTGAAATATAGGCGACGTGTCCCAGGTATAAAACCGACTATTTATAAAAGTTCTAAAATCCTTGTGTTCTGACTCTTCTGTAGATCAACATTTCAGTAAGTCAGGTTCCACGGTTTTTCATATGGAGAGGCAAAAATGTACATTACTACACTACTACTGGCTCTGTGCTCTTATCAATAGCTAACTACATTTTCCCTTTTGTCTCAAACTTGCGTTCCTCTGCTTCAGCTCCATCGTAACCTCAGACCACAGAGGGCAGAAACTCTCTCGCTCCTCTGGTCGACTGAAGACGCCATGCCGCTAAGACTTTCCCAGCAAGGACGCAAGATCCTACAGTCACTCCATGAACTGGACTGAATAATGCTGATATGCATATTTTTATGTTGTTCTGTGCAATATTTCTCTTCACTGTTGGCTTTAGCTTTTACATTCTCCATTTTATTACGCTAAACATGGCATAGTTATTTTAATTAGGCAACTTGATTGACGACGTTACCTTGACATACTGCTCGACCTCGGAAACGTTTTCCTTCACAGCGTTGTAGGACTCCTCCAGGGCTGCAGGTCCATCTGGCATCCTAGTCAATGCATTCCTGTAGAACTTCTCCTCTTCCGACAGCTCATAGTGGACACCGACCTATTAACAGACGGACGGTCCGTCACACTACTGCACAAGGTGTACTGGGCAGGATCTCAGACCTATATCAGGGCTTGTGCCAACCTGGTATCTTTGACTCTGGATCCTTGGCAGAGAGAGAATGACCATCTTCCAAGAAAACATTTCCTGGTAGAGTTTGTAGCGACAGTCTTCGATTGGAGGATTCAGATAAATCACTTGGTTTGTGATCCTCAGCTCATGAACCACGTTCTGTGAGAAGAAAATATTAAGACAGATGGTAGCGTGTCATATCAAGTCAGACAAGCTCGACTAGGTTTGAGGTACTTGAAATCTGCCACAACCCAAAAATTCCCACCTTGATCTTCGGGTCTCCTCCAGGCTTGTGGCTGACTTGTGGTGCTTCAGTGTCCATGTCCACGTCAGCTTTGTCTTCCATTTGTCCTCTGAGCACCTGTGTCCAGGCTTTCAGACCGGCCTGCAGGCGTACCCCAAGGATCCTTTCGATCTACCAGACAAGACGGTTTGATTTGGGGGGATATCATGGCTTCTTCAGCGCATATCGGGCTATTTATGGAACGATGCTGATCACATTAAAACTGGTGAATAAGCAATTGTTAAGTGCGTTCTATGAGACAAGACACTGGGATTAAAAACCAATTTTTCAGCTTACCTCAATGTCCAGTTTGTTGACCCAAATGGGCAGATTGGAATAGGAGTGAAGGTTCAAGTCGTCGACGGCCTTCTGGACACGGTTAAGGATCTCAGAGAAGGTTTTATGATCATACATACAGGTTTCAAGAGATCGAACCTCCAAGTCAATCTTCTCTTCAATCAACAAGAGGTCATCCACCTAGAAGCATCAGTGCACAATGAGTAACCTGTAACTGTGTGATGTATTCACAGCGTCCTATGCTGAAAATATTCATTGACCTTCTCTTGGAAATTGAAGACCGCATCAGCCAGACGCTGGACATAGGGATCCAGTTTGTAGGACTCCCATACCAGTGAGATCCCCTCTGTGATTTGGGCTTGAACCTCTCTCTTCAAGCCGGCAACCAGAGGCGAAATGGAGATCCTCTCCTCGACCTTTTCGCAAGTGCGCTCGTACGTGCGGACGCTCTCGATAAGAGAGATGGCAAAGGGGTAGAGCTGGTTGGCCTGGTGCGCTTTGTTGACAATGGCCAGGGGCACGCGGAAGCTAAGCCACTTCAGGTTGCGCACCTCTTTGGAAAGGGTGATGATCTCGGGCAAAAAGTTCACCTTCAGCTTCAGCACGGTTCCCGTGCGGCCGCGGGCCCGAGTGCTTTCGATAGTGAAGATGCGGCCGGAAACGCCCAGGTTGCGCTGCTGTACTTTGCGTGCCCAGTCGTCAAAGATTTCCTGGGTGTTGAGTTTAGCGCGGAAGCTGTCTCCGTCCTGCTTCAGCTTCAGACCCTCCACGTGATTCTCCCAGCCTTTTCCCAGGACGTCCTCCACGCGCTTCATGTAGGCGGTCAGCTGACGGTCAATCTGCTTGGCCCAGATGATGGAGCCGGAGACTGGGGGCAAGTCCCGCACGTGACTCATCTTACAGGACTGACTTTGAGGATACTGCACTTTAAACTTGTCGTGCAGTGATTCGATGTCGTCCTTGACACGCTGGATGAGCTGGGTTTGGTACTCCCGGATGGCGCCGCGGATGTGCGGCCGCACAAACAGGGCGTTGAACCGAGAAAAGATGCGGAACATCTCGTTGGCGTTCTTGGCAGTGCCCAGCTGGTCACGCAGACGAGCGGTGATGCGGGTCTCGACGCGGTCGATGCGCTCGTCGTACCGCTTCATTGCGGCTTCCCAGGCCTCCACGCCCTCCTTCGAGACGTCCAGTCCGTCCACCTCCTTTACGTTCTCATAAGCCAAGTTAACCTCCTCAATGGCGTTAGCGTCCGCGGCATCAAAGAGGACTTCAGCCGCTTTCATGTCAGTGGGTTCTACCACCTCACCCTGGCCATGTTGGGGCACAGCAGACACCTACGGACATACAGTTAGCAATGTAATGATACAGGCGGCTCACGACTCATCATACTGAAATGACAATGCGATTTTCTGGGTCTGAAAAGAACCCTCTTAGAGAGAGGGTTAAAGATTCTTAAAGATTCCTCTTAGAGAGCTCCTAACTTAGCTTAAATGCTAGTTTTAACCCAAGGATCACTTAAAAGCAATCGACTCAGAGCAAGGATAAGACGGAGACTTTAGACTTTCGTGAAAAGGAGCTGACCAGGTTGCCAAATGGCGTGTTCTCTCGAGGAACACGATTGGTTGTCAATAGCCCCCACGCCTTCATTTCGGTTCTTATGGCATTTTTGTGCTGGTAGATGCAAGCACATGTACAATAATTATGGAATCACCACTCTTGGAGGAAGAGCTTTTCATTTTGAAAGAAAAAGGTTAGATCATAGATCGGATGCCACAATAAGAAAACAATAAAAAAAGAAACACATAATTGCTTTAGTCAGCCACAATTGTGTTTTTAGATGAAGAAGAGGAAAAAAAATATGGAATCACTAAATTCTGAAGAAATATTTTGGGACTGCACCATTGGTACTTTGTTGCACCACCTCTGGCTTTTATAACAGCCTCAATTCTCTGAGGTATGGACTTAACTAATGACAAATCGTATTCTTCATCAAGCCGTCTCCAACTATCTGTTATTGCCGTTACCAGATCAGCTTTGCAGGTTGGAGCCTTGTCATTCACCATTTTCTTCGATTTCCACCAGAGATTTTCAACCGGATTGAGATCTGGACTATTTGCATGCCGTGCCATTGACAGATGTCTTTCCTGAAGGAAACTTTTCACAGCCTTTACCCTATGGTAAAGATGCATTGTCGTCTTAAAAAACGAAGTCATCATCATCAATGGAAGAAGCAGAGTCCAAAATTTCAATGTAGACTTTAGCATTAACTGAATATGTTATGATGGTCATCTCCCCCCCCCCGTGCCTTTACCCGACATGCAGTCCTGAATCATCAGGTTTTCTTCAGGCAGTCATCTTTGCAAATTTTAATCACACCAGCACCAAACAAACATGCCAGCATCATCGCCTTTGCCAATGCAGATTCGCGATTCAGCACTGAAGATTACTTTCATTCAGTCATCCACAGTCCATGATTGCTTTACTTTAGCCCGCTGTAACCTTGTTCTTTTCTGGTTTTGTGTTAATAATGGCTTTAATGGTATGTAAATCTTATTTCTTTTAGGCGATTTCTTACAGTTTGATCACAGACATCGATTCCTGTTTCCACCCACTTGTTTCTTCCTTATTCTGTTATGCATTTTCTGTTTTCAGCACACATTGCTTTAAGTTTTCTATCTTCACGGCATGATGTTTTCTTTGGTCTACCTGTATGCTTCTTCCCTTTTACAACCTTCCCGTTTTGTTTGTACTTGGTCCAGATGTTAGACACAGCTGACTGGGAACAACCAACATCTTTTGCAACATTCCAGGATGATTTATCTGCTTGAAGAAGTTTTATAATTCATCTCTCGTGTTGGAGCCGTGAGTCACGTCAATCCAGTTTGTGCAACAGCTCTCCAAGATGCGAGTCCTTTTTAAAAAAAATTGACGAACAGTTAGCAGATTTAACCTGCTGCATGCGTTTGCTTTAGAACTGCAAATTACAGTACAGTAACCCTATCTGCCCAGCATAGACGTTTTGGGAGACCCAAATCTTCTGATTTCCTTGACAGACAATGACTGTGATTGGATCCAGATGGCTCTGATGGCAGGCAGGGGGTTACTATTGAGACACTGGAAGTCATCTCGGGCTCCCACCTTAAGTGAATGGTATGAGTTATTAAGTAGAGTTTATAGAAAGATTATCTTTCAAGTTTATAGGGACACCTAATCAATATTTTTAAAAATGTGGCAGAAATTCATGGATCATCTTCGTTCAGACTCGGCAAACCCCGCTCCACAGCACGCACCTGTCCCAATTATCAAATCCCATCTGCTAAGGTAGTAGCATAACAAGCCCGCACCTCTAATCTATTTTATTTATTTATTTATTTATTTATTTATTTATTTATTTATTTATTTATTTATTTATTATTTTTTCCCCAAAAAATACTGTTTCCTTGCTGTGCATCTTTTATATTATAATTACAATAATAACATACTGTAACTTCCTTTCTTTGCTCTTCTGATATCTACTGTGTATTATAAACTATACCAATTATAAAATGTTAAATAAAATGCTGATCATTAAAAAAGATCTGCAAATTAGAGCGACACCATAATATTTTCCTCAGAATTTAGTGATTCCGTATTCTTCCCGCTCTACTTGATCCAAAAACAATTGTGACTAACTACGCCAATTACATATTGCTTTCTTCATTGTTTTCTTAATAACAAAGGGTTGGAGGAAAAAAAAAAAAAAAAGTTTTGTGGCGTGATTAAGTGATTAACACTTCTCTACAAAATGACACAATTAAAAGATCTCACTCAACACATGGTGATTTATGGGGCGGTTGTATAATGAAGGGGCAATAATCCTGCATGATCTAATCGGTTGTGTTTAACTCACTATTTTTTAATTGCTTCTTTCTGGGCGTGTGCCCCAGTTCTCTCTACTGCTTAAGAGAACTCTTAAGCTTCCTAAATGACCTACAGCTTTTCACCTTGGGAGCCCATTGGGGGGATAAAGAACAGGACATAATGTTTTATAACAATAAGACTGTTTAGTTTTAATAATGGTTTTTATGGAGCAAATTAGTATTTTAAAGAGAGTAGAATTAACTGACAAATAACCTCACAGCATTATTAACAAGAACTCAAGGAAAATCCATTTAATCTCTATATGGACTTATAAAGAGGACTGTTTATTGCCTTCAGTTACTAATATCATTATCTGTATATTTATTATAATACACATATAAGACGGTTCAGGAAAATCGTGGTATACTGTCATTACACTGATGACTAACATCCTTAACAAGCTGGGTTTGGAGATTGTGAAATTGGTTAGGACGCTTAATGAATAACTTTCCTAACTTTATTAGGGAAACTTCCATAGTTCAAAGAGGTGCAACTCTTAGTATCTATATCCCAAGCAGTGTAAGCAAACAACAATGCACATTTTCCAAATAAAAAGTCCTTCAGTGCCCTGCAATTAATAAATTACTAGAAAAACAATTTGTTCATTCCAAACAAAAATGTTCTATTGTATCCACATCATCTTGAATAGGAGTGAAATCCTTCATTTGTTTCTGTTGATTTACATTTCAAACGTGTAATTGTGTACGTAATTAATTTTAAACAAAAAACGGATCTACGGTCTGATGCAATTCCAAGAAATGCTTTCTTAAATTGTTTGATTGCACCCCCTAGTGTTCAAAAAAAGTATTCTTCATTGTTCCGCCCCTACTGAAGGCAGGAGTTACCGTGGCATGGCAATATGTTGCAGTACCTGAGGTCTGAGCACGCGGACGATGACAGCTCTCAGCTGCTCGTGCTGCCTCCTGAAGCGCCTCATGTGATCCAGACGGGACTGGAGCTTACGGTGTGCAGGACTGAGGCGCCAAACCATCTTGAGATTCTCCTCCCTCTTCCTTTTAACGATGTCCCGGAGGAGCACCTGCAGCTTTTCGTACTCATCTTCCCAGGTCTGGAACACCTCAAAGCAAGCTACCATGACCTGTTCAAAACAGGAAGCACAACAGTTACCAAAAACAACCAATATATCCGCAAGGGAATACACCAAGGTCGAAGAGTACCTTCTCAAATTCCTCGTAAGTCACGTGCATTAGCTTTCGGGTGCCCAGCACTTTGAGAAGCTGGGCGCTGAGGTCGCGCGAGATGGCTTCAACCAAGCGGAGGGCACGCTGGATGGGATACTTGGTGCTACGGATCTTGCGAAGATGCGTAAAGATGGCTACCAAGGCCTGGCGGATTTTGTCCAGTTCAGTGGCTGACAAGAGATCGTTGAGTGGGAAGTCCTTCATCAGAGGGTTGTAGTCATTCACCGTTTCCAAAGCCTGCTTCAGACCTGAGAAGAAAGCGGTCGTAACGAGGTTTAAAAACACCGCAAGATGCTTAAGATTAAAAGCAGAAGTCATGCTTGTCCCAAAGCTCACCAGTATCCGTGTCAAAGCTGACTGTGGCATGAAATCGTTTGCCATGCTTTAGAATGTCCAACGTGAGCAGGATTTCTGGGCTTTCCCTCTTCTCCTGAATACGATTGAGGGCGCGTTCAAGATTCAGCCAAAAGCTGATTTCCTGCAGCGCTGTCCCGGAGGCAGGGTCTCGGTCTAGTTTTGTTACCTACAAGATAAACGCTATGCGTGTTAGTATTAGACCACAATTTTATTTGCTGCTTCAGAAGCGGTACTGATCTTTCTATACCGTCACATTGCATTCAGAGAATACAAATGACAGTAGTAACACGTTTTACTACGAAATCTAAAACAATCGGAAGCTCAGACACCCCTCACCGACCACTTCCCACACAAAACAGCAACAACAGAAAATAGCAAACCTTAACAAGTTAGGTCTTTTATACCGGAATGTAATTTTTTACAGTACAACCAATATTATATCCAAAATTTAACTTTATAATATCTCCTTATAATCTCTGTGGGATCCATATTCGTGTGATAAGTTGTTATTATTATTATTACTACTACTACTACAGTAATACTTAGCAGAATAAGTAATTATGCCAAATCTTTTTTTTATTTTCAGCTCCTCATTTATAGCTTCTGACAATGGCATTGGTAATCTAATGGTGGCCTAAAAAATTTTTTCCTTATTCGTGGCTAAAGGAACAATTATAAAAAAAACAACATTCAATACCCACCTTCTGGATCTCTCTGATCCACCTGTTAACCCCTGATTGCAGTTGGTTAAGGAAGGTGGGATCCTCTACTTTGTCACCAAAGTCAGAAACCTTGGCCTTTTCTGGCCGTTCATAGCACTGCTTTGCCACATTGGCTATGATGGGATGAATGAGGAGACTGATCTCTGGAATCTCTATGTTCTGCTGCAGGTGTAAGAGACCCATCTCAAGCTCCGCAATCTTCTTTTCCACTGACGGAGCCATCTTGTCTCCATCCCTTTATACGGGCAATAAAAGTAACACAAAACAACACGTGAAACTTGAGATTAACGCAATGAAAGTATAACCTCATAACCATAACTCCAGACATACCGGTCAGCTTTACCAGACTCTCGGATGTAAGACTTAAAGAAGGGGGCCACAGCATTGCTGATGAGAGAGTGCAATGTCTCATAAGGAGAATCTTCACTGAGAGTCAGAACACGGACCTGGGTCGAAATGGGCTTGTCTGCATCAATCACTCCGGTCCTTTTAATTAGAGCCAAGCTGGGAAAAAGAACAGGTTCAAGTATGACATATCTCAAGCTGTTCACTTAAGCTTCAAGTTACTTACAATTAAATAAAGACGTTTTACCTGGTGGACTTAATGCCATAATGGATGTCAATGCTTATGTTGTAAGAGATGCACTCCTTTTCCTCCTCTCCCTCATCGCCAACATCCTCTGAAAGTGACCAAGTGTTCCATTAGTAAATTAAGAAATATTTCAGCGCACTTAAAGTAATGCTATGTGATTTTCACAGCACAAGAGTTCCAAAACTTTAACACTAGACCGCAGTCCTTAAAGCATTATAAAACTTCTTTAATCAAACCAATACAGTAGCTGCTCAACATCTCCATACCCTGGATCCTGCCTAGAGCTGTGCTATAACTCGGCTATTTTGAATGAAGAAATCAACTGCTCTCCAAAAAAAAAAAAATAATTAAATTAAATTAAATTAGTTGCCTATGTGCAGTTTGCTAACAAATCCCATGGACAAGCCACGTAGCTAATGAAAAAAAAACAGAAGCATGGATCCATTTATGGATGGATGAGACCACAAGAAATGAGAAGAGTCATGTCAGGAGAAAGCAAAACCCTACAATCCAGTATCAACTCTCATCACTGGAACGTATGGTGGTGATCATGAGGCTGGATTTGAGCAAAGACTGCTGGCCATCAGCGATTGAACAATGAATTCTGAATGACGCCAGCAAATTTCAAAAGGAGACTATAATGAACTGAATCTCAAGAAGAAGTGGGTCATGCAGAAACGCAATGCCCATAAACACACGAGTTCTAGTTTGAACAAATAGATAAGGGAGACTGAAGTCAATGTTTTGGAACAGGCGTGATTTTAAAAAGTCCTGACTTTAATCAAATAGAGACCTGAAGTGAGCAGCACATGCCAGGAAACCCAAGACCATCCCAGAGAGGAAGCTGTTCACATTTGTTCCACTCTGAAGTATTCTTTTTGCCTTTCCAAAGCTTTCCATTCATATTTATGTAGAAACACAAGACTTGACAAACTTTTAGCATACGACTCCACATGTTCAACTGCATGGTACAGCCTATCTGTAGTGGTCCTATCGCATGGCTGGTTTAAAAACAAATGCCTAAATATCAAGTCTATTTCCTCAACGGTGAATAAT
This sequence comes from Parotocinclus haroldoi, assembly GCA_034779995.1. Classification (NCBI taxonomy): domain Eukaryota; kingdom Metazoa; phylum Chordata; class Actinopteri; order Siluriformes; family Loricariidae; genus Parotocinclus; species Parotocinclus haroldoi. The sequence continues at coordinate 16,830 of JAUZST010071171.1, forward strand.
TAGTCACAATAAATAAATGAAAGGTAAACAACCAGCAAGTGCCCTTTAGTCCATATATACTGTGCAATAAAGCAGTCACGCGATGACTCAAGGACTCAAACTTTGAGATTAAAAAAAAAAAAAAAAAAAAAAAAACATTGGGCTGTGGAGCACAAACAATTTCTCTCACCTAAAGTTTTAATTGGGACAATTAAGTCAAATATTCTTATTATGCTGAAGGTTACATGTTCCCAGATGAATATGTTTATATACAGGCATGCGTTGCATAACATTATGTGAACTGGACGTTGCACGGACATTTTATACGGATAAACATCACTGCTCACAAAAATTGAAAGGAAATATCCGAGGCGGCACCGCTGCCTCACAGCAAGAAGGTCACAGGTTCAATCCCAGGGTGGATCGGCCTGGGTCATTTCTATGTGGAGTCTGAATGTCTTCCCCGTGGCTGCGTGGGTTTACTCTGGGTACTCCGGTTTCCTCCCACAGTCCAAAGACATGCGCGTTAGGTTAACTGGTCTCTCCAAAAGTGGTCATTGGTGTGTGACTGTGAAACCTACAATGCATTAGCGCCCCATCTTGGATGGTTCTTGCCCTTGTACCCAGAGGGGAAGGGGAAATAACTATTAATTTTTTGGAGTGTGGAGAGTATATATTGGATCCTGGAGTGTACCGAGTACTGACTAAACAAACCGCAGCGTTTCTCAGACGCTATTTGGTATTAATATTAAGCACCACATATTGATTTCCTAGTTTCTACCATTTAAGATACACAGCATAAGGCCGTTTCATTACAGAACTGATATAAGCATTTCACCAGTTCGTGCAGGGGAACATACAAAAGCATACCAGTACGCACTTCTACACACCAAGATGGTAAATCATACATCGGTACTGTAATGCATTAAAAACACACTCGTGCGCTAAATCCCAGGCATAAACGGTACAAACAATTGAAAACCACAATAAGAGCCTTTATTTTAAAAGGACAACTACACAAGGGCAAATAAGTAGCAGCAACTGTTACGTTTAAAGATCTTTATACACATGAACTTAATTCATGTTAGTGAAAGAATTGCGCTGTTCATGTGTGGCTGTGCACAACTGTAGGTTAAAATCGACCGGCACAGAATGAAGCCGATCACACTGAAACCCTTCTGATTTCGGTCTCTAGTATATAGGGGGGGGGGTACTGTGGTAGCCTAGCGGTTAAGATACTGGACTCAGGACCAGGAGGTCCAGGGTTCAAACCTCTGCCAAACTGCCACAGTTGGGTCCTTGAGCAAGACCCTTAACCCACAATTGCTTGGATTGTAAGACCGTAAGACTTGTAAGTCGCTCTGGATAAGGGCGTCTGCTAAATGCTGGAAATGTAATGCAATGTAATATATGCAGGATGATGGAGAAAGACTTCAAAGATTTGCAACAATTGTGTGAGGACTAACGAAGATGATGGACTTTTCTCTACAAGCTCGTACAAGTACCACGAGCTTACAGTACCAGCTTGAGTAAAACAACACAACAAAATGCTTGAGGGTCTTCCTGAGGATCATAAGACATCAGTACTACCGTATGGTCTCATGCTCTCAGCAGATACGGACTCTAGGCGTGTAATCATTGCAAACTTCCATCCTTTGGAAGCAAACGTTTTATTAACCAATCATTTAGACACCTGGGAAGCATTTCCTAGGAGACACCGAGTGTGGATACATGCACTCGATAACCCAATAATTGGATTATAAATAATTAATTAAGTGGGTAATCAGATAATGGTTAAAATTCTGGGTTTACCTGAAGAAATAATCAATACTCAAACTTCAATAATCCCTCAGGAAAAAAAAAGATAGATGTAGAAGCCTTGCATTTTTCATTTACTCAAGCGTATACATTGAAGAAGCTGTAGCAGATAACTCATGAGCCACATCCCTCGGTAGATGCTGTCTACAAAAGCAAGGGCCGAACCAATAGGAGACCCTTTGCTCTACTAGAGATGTCCTGTTTGCGTTGGCAGCACAGAATACTCATCGGTATGATTGCTGGCCAAGGATTTACTGGCTTGACCCTTCATTGCCAGGGAAAATAAGGGGGAGTATGAAGGAGCGTTCGAATTGAGACAGCCATGTCACGCCGCTATGACGCAATCGGTTTTCCAATGCAGCCTTTGTAGGACGCAGCCCTGATATGGGACGCAGCCAGAGTCCACCCGAATGGGTTTGGTAGTCATTTTGGTTACGTTCACATTACCGGGCTGAACTGACTCTCTTTTCAGGGCTGTGCGAACGCGGCAAATCCGCTCTTTTCAAATCAGACTAGAGTCACTTTCATGTGTGGCCCCCGATCGGATACGTAACCGATCCACGGACATGCAACTCGAATGAGAACGGTCAGATGGGACGTCATGCATCTTTTCGCACGTACGCACGTGCTCGGTGCGGCAAAACAGCGATGGGGGAGAGGAACGAAGAAGTTGGTGATGTGCTTGATATCTGGGGAAATAAATCAATTCAAGCAAAGCTGGAAGGAACCGACCGAGTCGTACTTAAAACTCCCGCCAAAGATCTAAATAAAAATAAAAGATAAAAATCTCAAGGTTAAGTAATCTGTATCCACATCAGGTGAACGGTTTTCTGTTCCACATATGAGCTGTTAACGCATCGATTACACCCTTTACACACCGAGGCGTCCCGCAAATATGACGTTTTTTGACGTTAGTGACGAAGGTGAGGCGTGCATGTGCCCGTGTGAGACATTACAGACAGATACAAGTCACTTACATTTATGAATGCGAATCTGAGCAATGTGGCTTGTAATGTGAACCTAGCCTTAGTGGGTCCAAGGTGGCCACATCCCACCAGAGAAAAAAAAGCAGCCACGTCTTTGGATACAAGCCCAGAAAAAGCGAACTGGCTTAAAAATATATAATAATAAAATAAAAAGGAAGGACCCACCGACTACAATAAGACTTGTATAGTTTCTTTATTCAAATGCTCAAAGATGTCACATGATTGGTGATAGGGTTCTACTTTTTAATTTCATTTCGAGAATAAACACGGCTTGTAATATGCCAAAGGGTTAATTTAAAAAAAAAAATTTACAAAACAGAAATAAACTACAAAACTCTGAGCGCCCAGTTTTACGAGCACGGTGTTGCACAACGGTTTTGCATGAATTTATTGACAAACGTATTAATGAAAGCAGACATCTGACCACTTGTTCAGCCCCTTGTTTTAGGGCAGATATCTAACGAAGTAGGCGTTGGCTAAAACACAACTCCTTTGTTTATGCACAATATGTACCCTGCAAAGCAGAGTGATGAAAATAATGACTTTTATCTAGACATGTTTTTGGACGACAACATTTGTAATTTGTCTCGCCTGGAAGCAACACAACCCGTGCTGGTCACTAAACAACGCCCAGACTTAAGCACTACAGACAATGGCTGCGTCCCAAATTCCACACTACAGACTACACACCAGTCAAACCCATAATACACGCGCACTAATTTGACACCATTTTAAAAGCAGCCCCAAGTGCACTAAATGAACAAATAGATATCTGTTTGGTATTCAGCCAGTGACATTTTGCTGCATGACAATGCCGAATGCGATGGTCCGAATTAAATTAAATTAAATACAATTAGCGTAATAAAACCGACCTTTCAGAGAGCTCCGTTCCACTAAAATGGTGTGTATCTGAGGGTCTGACAGAAATTTCCTCATCTGCTCCACGGAACTCTTCTCCTCCAGGGCGTTTTCGAGTGAGGCCGGTGCCTCGCCGCCATCTTCCAGCAGCAGGGGGACAAGTTTACGGATGTGTTTCTGCAGAACCGAGGCATCGGCGACCGTTTGAACAGTTGCAGAAACCTCCATGGTTCCTCCGCTATCTTCGCCTCCTCCACCGTCAGACATTTCACTCCACGAAAATCTGCTGCTAATTGAGGGTTTAGAACGAGTCGAACTGCGCTGTCACTAACTCAGCCACATCACCGCCGCGCGCAGGCGAACAAGAGCACGGATGCAAGGGAGCGGACCAATAAGTGCCTTTATGGTGTACAAAGCATTCTGGGATATGTAGTAGTATATGGCGCAAAAAAAGCCACTGGTATTGAAACATAGACTGTCTTACCCACAGAGCACCGGGAGAACAACAAGTCACCCACCCTGTAATACTGCAGTAAACTGCAGCTCTAGTCAACGTCCAAGCTAAAGCGTGATATGTAATACTGTGAAATTAAGAGACAAAGCTCAAATTCATTCCTATGTGTGTGATATTTACAATATATCTATATGAACTAGTCATAAAGGTGATATGTGATGATTTCCAAATCCGTTTTAACCCATGTTCAGTTGACTAGCCTACAAAGACATGATATTTATTGTTTAAACAGATAAACTTTATTGTTTTTTGCAAATATTCACTGATTTTGAATTCGAGTGCAACACCTTCCAAAGAAGTTGGGACAGGGGCAACAAAACACCTGTTGAGAACATTCCACAGGTGAGTGTCATAATTGGGTGTAAATAGAGCATTCCCAAAAAGTTTAGAATGTTCACAAGCAAGGATGGGGCGAGGTTCATTACTTTGTCAACGACTGCGTTAGCAAAAAGCCCAACAGTTAAAGAACAACGTTTCTCAAAATGCAATTGCAAAATAATTTATTTCATCATCTACAGTCCATAATATCATCAAATGATTCCGATAATCTGAAGAAATCTCTGCAAGTAAGCGGTATGGCAGAAAACCAACACTGAATGCCCGAGACCTTCCATCCCTAAAATTGCACTGCATTAAAAAACCAACATCATAACAGAAGAACATAAAACCGTTATCCGTGAACACAGTTCATCCCTCCATCTACAAGTGCAAGTTAAAACTCTACCATGCAAAGTGAAAGCCATATATCAGCAACACCCAGAAACACCACCGGCTTCTCTGGGCCTGAGCTCATCTGAGAT
>JAUZST010071182.1:0-21782 GCA_034779995.1 Parotocinclus haroldoi
ATATCATAATGTAGTTGCTGCGTAAGTATTGGCTGCACATTCATGATGCAAATCTCCATCCCCATTGTATTGTAACGGTACTTTACTGGATTAAGATATTGGTGACTATGGATGCCTTCTGGGTACAGAGATATCATTGGCACATTCAATAAACCATTTTGAGCGGTTTTGAGCTTTATGACAGGGCATGTTATCCTGCTGGAAGTTGACTTCAAATGGGTACACTGTATATGGTGTAAGGTATGGACATGGTCAGAAGCAGTGCTTGTATGCTGTGGCAGCATTTAACCAATGCTTAGTTGGTATTAAGGGACCCAGAGTGTGCCAAGAAAATATCCCCCACACCAGTACACTACTGCCACTAACCTGAATATTTGATACAAAGTAGGAAGGATCCTTTAAAAGGTTTAAAGAGACAATGTTTCAAATCCTTGTCAAGTAGTGGATATTCTCTCTCACTCTCTCTCTCTCTCTCTCTCTCTCTCTCTCTCTCTCTCTATCACACACATACACACCTTATCAAAAAGAAGGCAAACAGTAGGGACACTGTTAGAAGAAATATGGACATGGGCACTCTTCTATGGCACCTTTGGGTCATGCAGTGTATTGATAAACTGTGTGAGTTTCCATGATACGAGTGAAGCATGCCATGATTCATCCCTAAATGCACACACACATGGTTCAGTCCAGCACTCAGCTTCTAGCTCCTGTCACGGAGGAAAAAATACAGTCCATAGAGAACACTGTGATTATTGTCTTTACTCTCTTGGGCATTAGAGATAATCTAACTATTAAACATTTTCCACTTTGAGTTGCGACATGTAGAGCATCAATAAAGCAATTCATCCTGTCAGCAGGGTAACAAACGACCTTCTCTCTATGCTTCGTTATTAGTATTTTAAAAAGAAGAAGACAATAAGGGAAACAAGCATGTCACTAATGATAGGTGCACGGTGTCCCACTTACCAAGTCTATCAACAGCAGCTCTGATTAAAGCTATATACTCACTTTGTATTCACACCTCCTTTGAGCAGATCAGGCCTCGATAGAGATACTCAATCCATTTTTGCAGAGAAACTCACACAGAATACATTTTACAACTTTTCTATATGCCGCTTCGTCTGATGCTTTATTATTTTTATGATCTCTGTTCACTGCCATCATAAAAGGTCTTGATGAACCATGTTTATTCATAAGCTAACCTTTCTGAATACTACCTGAATAAGCTCTCTAGCCATCACCCTTCCAGCATACTAAGCACCTCGTTGTGGTTTCATTATTCAGTGCTCATACACTCTCCTCCCCTCTGAATACCATGAATTATACCAGGTGTTCACTTATTCTGGTTTTCCATACAATTTCCAGCAACAAATGTTCTCTCTGCCCCTCCAAATTCTTTCTTCTCTGAGGTCTGATCTGACAGGATAGAGAAGCCTATTGATTACAACCATGCTCTGCTTTCTCACTCATTTCATACTCTCATTTTCGCCTGATTTTGTCATGGAACATCAACTGTTTTAACAGCATAATCGCTCTCTCTCTCTCTCTCACCCCCCAAACACACACACACACCCCAAAGCAGTAACACGTATACACCTTCACGCACATTGATAGTCAGGAAGCCATCTCCGTCAGATGTGTCCTGTATATCAAACTCTTATTGATTTAAATCCTCTCCTCTCTCAAGCTCTTTAGAGGAAACTGCTGCAGTGCTGATCCACATTAGTGCTTAGCAGGCCACAGGAACACTGCATTAGGTATTGGATGTCTTTTTTCACTATGTTTTTGAATCTTTTAAAATTGAACGTTATTGACTACCTGTGTACCACTTAAAAATATTAACTGGATGATTCTGATGCTATGAGATCCACATATATCCATTCCAGATAAGCCAAAATCTAATGATGACACAAAAAAACAAACAAACAAAAAATGGCATATTATTGTCTGGAATAAGAAAAGGTGCGTAAGCAGTTTTTTTTTTTTCACAATAGAGTGAGTAAAGACCTGAGCGACTTTGAAAAGTAAACGCTATGATCAAATGGTTAGGAAGCAATTGGTCATGATTGGTCATGTATTATGTAAACAATTTAGTCCTCAGGTATAAAGACTAAATTAAACTAGGAATTGAATTAGGGAACATTGCATTATCTAAGTGAGTGAAATAGATATGGATATAGTGAAATGTTACATACATTTTCAGGGATATTATAACCCAGTGTGCACTAGTATCTACACTGTATTGGGATAGAGTTTAATCCCATAAAATGTGTGCGTAAATGCACCTCAAGATGCACTGATATCCAATTCTAATCTGATTCCCCCAAACGCTTTAGGATGTGGCTTAAGGTGTATTGTAGCAACATGTTACGTATGTCTTGTATGTGTGCCAGGACATCAAAACGCACCAAGTATACTGCTCACAAAAATGAGGGTATACTTATAAACAAAATATTCTCAATTTTTTGTGAACAGTGTACATTTCAGCATAGCACACATCATTCATGAGACCCATACCTACAGTATACCGAAGGAGAAATAATAATGGAGGCCACACAGAGCTTAATAAAAGTTTTTCATTTTTTAAGTAATTTTGACAGATATCACTATCTAGGATAAGATGTAATACAATCACACATCAGAGAATTCATGAAGTTGGGACAGCATTTTTTTTACCCAGTGTTAAGAATTATTATATTAGATTAAAAAATATTAGACACACACACACACACACACACACACACACACACACACACACACACACGCTTGCGCACACATTTTTTTCTAGTATTGTGACAACTTCACTGTGAGCTGTGAGACAACGACGGTATGAGGAAGTTGGGCTTTTAGGGAACAAAAAACACTTTAAAATTGTACCCTGGATATAAAAAAAAATTAATTATATACAAAATTATATAGCCATTGTGTTAATAAAAGAAATAAGACAGACAAAAGCAAGTACTGAGTACTATTGATATGCAATAGTTTAGATCTGGAGTTGAGAGCTTTATCTTTATCTTTGGATACAAAGATTAATATCTGCAATGACACAGTATATAATGATAACATATAAAATTGCTTTTAATATCCACTTTCACAAAGCTGATTTACAAAATCCATGTTTAGAACCCATATCAGCAAACCTAAATGAAAGTTAAGCAAGTGGTATTTAAACATTTAAGATGCCCTGCTACTTACCACACACTTACAGTTTCAAGAAATATTAAAAAAGTAAGTTAATAAAAAAATAACAAAGGAAGAAGCCTAAAGCGGAACCCATATCCATTGGGTGAGACCAGACAGAATTTAGATTTTAGAAATCATAGTCTAACAGACTATGTGCAGAACAAATAAGATAATGCAGCATGATATACGTGGGATAATTTTGAGTATTTGATTTTTTTAGTTGAACAGAAAGAGTTTTACATCATGTCTATAAATACTGAGTATCTATATCTACAAGAAGAATTATCTAAGATGACTCACTCTTAGCAGGAAGTGGCTGCTGATGAAGCAGCATAGTGAATCAGGCAAACGGTTCTGACGGTTTAAACGGTTTTCTGACGCTGTCAGTCTCTGTGTAGTTCTGAGGTCATCTTAAACTGTATTGGCAGTCACCATGTCATGTTAGACTTTTGATGCAAGAGCAATCAAGTGACGAGAGTAATAATCACATACTATGTGCCTGATCACTGTCATCTACTCGTCGTCCCTGCCTTTCTCAGTTTGGCACAAAAAGAATGAGGCCTGTGCTGTCCAAGACTGGAACAATTTGTTTCCCTTTCCCCCATTCTTCCTCAAGATGAGACTGTCACTTCCTTGGTAGAGAATATCAATTTTCAGTCCACCCTGAACCAGAAGAAGCTTACAGAGCTACCATAGATCTCTATAGATTTCAGGCAGGTAGACACATTTGTACCCCTGTGAACAATTAATTAACTGCAGCAAAAACAAAGTCTCCAGTGTTTTCTGGGTTGATCCAATGCTGCTCATAAGGTTGTATCCAGAATTTTGTGTTAATTGATTTTATTTACTTCATCAGATACTTACGGACAACGCATATCCAGGTAGCCATCTACCTCAGTGAAGTTCAAATCGAAAAGTTAAAGACGTTCAAATACTTCAATACAGACAAGCTTTAATTTTAAGCACAATTTACATAATGATGCATGTTCCTACCTAAAGCATCAATTCCACTCAGATAGTTTAATTTTTCAAGACCTTCTTCAGTGACTGTAATTTTTAAAAACTCCACAATTTGCTGGTCTTATGTATTGTATGATTTTTTTTTTTTTGGATACACAATAATGCTACAAACAACAACTTGCCTCCACACATATTGGCCAGCGCTACCAAACTGTCAGTATTTGTTTTGAAAGCAACCTTTAAAGCTCAACTGTACATCCTTGTGGAAAAGAGCGTAATTACATATATTTTTTTATCCTATTTTGTAGGATTAATTATGAGCACTAACTTAGAACAGGGGCTAAGTACTAATAGTGAGTTTTAAATGGCTAGTAATAGTGTGGAGCGAGGACAAGGTAAGAACAAGATCATAGCAAAAATATGCTGCATAAATTGGATTGTGAATTTAGATTATATATATATATATATATATTATGTTTGTAAATGATTGTAAAAGGCCAACTCAAGTCTCACTGTTTATTGTGGTGGTATCTGTATGCTAATTCCTCTCGCAAGAAGAAAATAAATCAATAATTTCAGACTCGTGGACAGCACAGACTCCACAGATGCCATAATTGGCAGAATAATATATTAAGTTGCTGCAGTGCTGGTGTTTTGATAAATGGAGAAAATCACACCATTATCAGAAGGCTCCATGGGAAAAGGTATGTAGAGGTTGATAGGAAAAGTGAAACAGAGGGAGGAGGCTCACGGAAGAGGAAAGCTGGCAAAGTGAAATTGCAGCAAACATTTCCACACAGTCATCCAATCTGTTCAGGGAGATGACAGCTTCTGATCTGAGCAGGTGTCTTTCCTCTCTTCTTATTACCTCTGCAATGTGTAAATTAAATTTCTATTAAATCTCATAAACCACCCTGTTTTTCTTTCTCAAAAAGTTAACCTTTTGTCTGATTTTGTTATTTCCTTATCTGCAGTGCAGCAGAGAATGGATGGAAAATGTAGTCAAAATCAGGCACGTAGCCTAGCGGCCCCACAACTGGGGGAGAAATAGAATGTGATTTACAAAGTGAAGATTTAAGTTGCAAAAGGCTGTGGAGTGTATAAACAGGTAAACAGGCCATGGACACAGTTATTTACAGGCACTCCCTTTCAAAAATACAATGTATATGCATATACATCCTTATAACAGTATTTGAACAATTCCAATTCAAGTTTGTATCTTGTAATCATTTTTAAAACCCCTTTTAAAAAGCCACTTTTGCATTTAAAACCCAGTAATATTAATGACATGTGCCGTTGATACAAAGCCCATCTAGAACTTTTGTACATTCTACATTTCTACATCTAGAACATTATTAAACTTTCATGATGTGCAGACATTTATTCTGTTTACTCTTTAATTGTGTTCCTGTCCTGGTTTGAATCATGTGTGTATGTATTGATAATAATATTTTTTGCTTAATAATATCCTTATGTAAGGATTTATCCCATCAGGGCACATCTGTACATGGTAGAAATGTCAAAAAGTTTACCTGTTCTTGTCACCTGTTGGACCATAAATAGTCCATAAATAGATAAATAGAGTGAGGACTCAAAGATGCACAATTAGGGAACACACAATGTTTATTTTATAAAAGAGAATATCACAAAAACGGGAAAATACCTGGGCTGGTGAACAAGCGATTCTAGCGCAGTAGGCGTTTGAATTGTCATGAGCTTGAGAGCTTTAAAAAGTTGCATCCTAAACGGAGTTGCGCAACGAAATGTAGTGAAGCTTGTCGGAGGAAACTCAGGCTTCGGGATACCCTGGTTTTATCTCTAACTGGCTAATTACCTCAAGGTTTTCCCCTCTACTCATCCGTCAGCTCTAAAAGCCCCGGGATGTTACCATCTGTCTATAAATAATCGCTGTTGTTTTAAGAGTGCGAGCGAGAGACTGGACATTGTGTGACGACGTGACAAAGAACATTACCAAGACTCAAGCTTATGTAACGGGAGCCTCAGGTGTTCGTCATCACGTCATCAAATTAACGGGGATATAAGCGGTATATGCTCTGTAATGGCGACCGAGACCAACGCGAGCAGACTGGGGACTTAAAGTAAGCCTCGTAACACAAGTCATAGTAAATCCCTGTAACGCTGAATGTCATAAAGAGCATTTTGTAGTTTCAGGGTCTGAGGTTTGTAACAACAGTAACATTGAGGTTAGATTTGCTTTGTTGAGTTTTCAAACACGACTTTACCGCAGTATTATTTATGCTCATTAATTTAATAGACAAAGAGTTGGTCTTCTCTAAATACAGAGCTGAAGTTGTTCAAACGGTCTCCGTATCCTGTTACTTTTCTTCTTACCCCTTTTCTTTCCCTACTTTCCTTATGTGGGATGTGGGCTGTGCTGCATGCGTGAATGCTGTGGTTTCACTCATGAAGGCCCTCACAAGCTACATCTCTGTCTTGTTTACAAGCTCATCAAACCAACATTAAGTGAGATTATTACTTCTATCTGAATGTTAAGTAATAAAATCCATTCAACAAGTTTATCCCTATGTGCATCTTATATGTGTTTCATTCTAAACTAGAATTTTCAGTTTGGCCACAGTCCTTCTCTGTCCTGTATCCCTGCCTGGATGTCTTTAGACCAATCACAACTGACTCAATATCTATTTTAAATTCTCCATTATCACATGGCTGTCAGTGTACTTTTCACCGGACGTTTGGAGATTTGTGACCCTACTTCTGTCACTTCTGTGACCTGCCTGGCTCCATTGGATCATCCCATCCCATCAGCTTGGGAGCTGCCATTGGCAGGCTGCAGTTTTCCACAGGCACATCAGCCATCTTCCTTCTCCTTATCTCTTCCTTTCTCTTTGCTAGCCCCCATGAAGTTAAGTTTTGAAAAAACTAAAGAGTCAAATATTTGTTTGAGTATATATTTGTTTTAGGTTACTGGTTAGAGGTTTGGGATAGGTGTAGGTATAACATCAATTAGCTATAGTAATTATTATGTCAGTGGGCGGTCTCACAAAGATAGTGAATCATAGTTAGTATTTTCTTTTCTCTTCACTGTTATATTCAAGACTTTGTAGTAATTTTCTCAAGCTGTTTTCAAAAAGACTGCTTTGATTAACAAGGCTTTTTAACTATTATTAACTGCACAGCCTTATCCATACTGTGCATTTGCATGTTTTTTTTTCTGTAGCAGCTGAAGATGGAGCAAAGCTGTTCATTGTAACCAAGATGACACAGAAATGGAAGTGTAACTACACTGTAAGATTGAGCCGTCTGTCATATTTTTTTCATGCAGTGCAATCAATATCTGAAGGTTTACAAATATAATATTTGTAAGTCTGTTGTTATATATTACATAATAAATGAACACGTTTACTAATGTGTGGACATATTTTCACATCATTTTTGTTAAGTACTGTATAGTGACTATACAACCTGTCTAAAATGCATGTTTTGGAACTACACAGATGTACTGCGTATCTAAACTTGGGTCAAAACTAAAATTACATTTTAAGTAGAAAAATATGATGGAAAAAATCCCAGTCTTATGCAAAACCACCAAAGCCAAATTAGGGTTCTTTTTTCTTTGCTTTATTTATCAGATTTGTAAGGTTATTTTAGTTATTGTATGGTGTGCCCCTGCTTATCCTGGTTGGGAGGTCACAGACGAGTGCGTACACTGAACTTGGCACCAGTTCACTATAGTGCAAGGTAAAGGTCAGTCTTGCAGCACCTAGAGATGACCCCCCATTGGCTTTTTTCCCCATTAGACGCAGTCAGTCATGTCTGCCTAGTGCCTAATCAAGGTGTTTTATTTATTTTTTCTGCACAGAGTTAACAACATTTACATGGGAATAACAAATTTCTGCAATTGATAGTACCAATGAAACATATCGAGAAAAACTAGTACCAAATCCAAAAAAGTAATGTGTTTATAAGGTTTAATAATTGATTTAACAGTTTTTTTTATAACATATTTAATTGTATTTCTCACAAATTAGTTTTAGAAAATCAAAAACAGGAGTAATTTGACTTTTGGATGCAGTTTGCACAACATCATACATGTTATGTATGGAAAAAAATATTTCAATAAATTATAGAAACAAATTTAGACAAGTAACCTTGTATACATTTTGCTTTGTCATTCCCAGATGTTAACAAATGCTAAAATACACATCAAAATGCTTGTTGCATGTTGTGTTTGAATCTTGTTTCCAGCATGACTACCTCCAATCTGATTTTGACCACATAAATGTCTCATAGTTCCACCCCAATAGATAAGATACTGGTTTTTGACTTTATCTTTTATACTAAACAAGATTGCATTAAATATATCTTTAAAATGAGAAAAGAGCTAAACCCCTGAGGAGACAAAAGCATGTTGGGTGATAAAATAATATATCTGTATGGTACTAAGGTTTTGTTCTAACCATCATGAAATAGCTGTCTCTTTCTCTGGAGAAACATCCTTATCACATTATATCTTTTATGTTTTAATGATTATAAATATATATACACTGTATATCTCACAAAAGTGAGTTCATCCCTTACATTTTTGTAAAAACTGTATTATCGTTTCATGGGGCAACACTGAAGACATGACACTTTTGAAGCAATTTAAAGTAGTCAGTCTTCCAAATAACTCAACACACAACACACAGCCATTAATGCCTAAACCCCTGGCAAAAAAGTACACCCCTAAGTCAAAATGGCCAAATTGTACCCAAAATGTCAATACTTTATGTTACCACCATTATTTTTCAGCACTGCCTTAACTCTCTTGACATAAAGTTGACTAAAGCTTTACAAGTTACCACTGAAATCTTCCATGATGACATTACAGAGCTTTAACATCTGCAGCAATGCTGGCAGCACTCATACCTTTATTTTTAAAAGTCCACCTACAGATATGATGACCAGTATGAAAGTACAGCAAATTTAACACACCTGCTTCCCATTCCCACTTGTTACATTGTAACACTAACGACTCATGCTACCAAGGAGGGAAAATGGCAAATTGGGAAAAAATTTGGCCATTTTCACATTGTACTCAATTTGTTTACAGCAGTTTAAACATTAATGTGTCTACACCAAATACAAGCTTCAGTCTGACTACTTTACATTTTATCAAAGTGCCATATGTTACCCCAGCTACCTCATACCCCAGCTAGTAATGGCCTATCTTTTAGGCTTTGCCCAGAACATGGCCACAATCTTGAATGCCACCATACTGGATCAAGGAAACGTTTTTTTTATAGGAAGGTGGTCATGTAGTATATCAAAGAAGACCAGAATTGCTGCAATCAGACTTATAGTATCTTTTGTGGTTCTTGTGGCAACCTTTGCTGTTCATCACAGGTAACAGAAGATGGAATTGATTATTATGATGTTCGGGGAACTCAGCTGCTGTATCGTAGCCTCAGATCACCAATTTCACACTGCACTTTTGTAACCCTTATAGCCAAAGTCTGAGAAACCGACGAACCACGTAGTGGTCATCCAAAGATTGCTACCGATCAAGAAATCTGAACAATAATTTTGGTTTTTATGCTCCACAGATATAAAAACCAAACCATATTTAAAGAGATTGAACTCTGCTAATCCACAGTCAGACAAACAGAATGAACGAGTTTAAACAACTGAGGTATCTTTCATATTGAGTAATATTAATATTCATCAGTCTCATTCATTCAGAGAACAGTGAAGAACAATGATGTGTATGGTTTCAAGGAGAAATCTACTGCTCGCCTGTGATATACAAAAAAGCCAGAAGTCACCTGGAAATGGCTTTGTTTATTTGGAAACTAACAACGACAACAACAACAACAACAACAACAACAATACTAATAATAATAATAATAATAATAACTGTTTTTTAGCTTAAAACCTTCTGTGAGACATGGTAGTATAATCTTTTTTTGTTTTGTTTTTTTCTTGCTGGGCCAGCAAAAAAATTATCTTAATGTGATTTTCAGTATTGGAATGTGATTTGTGTGAATATTAATTGTTACTTTAACAAGCAAATTTCAAATGAAAATTTCAGGATAAGATCTCTCCATATTCTAAATTTCATTATATATCATTTTACAAAGAAAAATGTTTAAAAAAAAAGAATACAGTTAATGTTTTGTATTGTACAAAGTCAAAGTTTCACATAATAATGTTTAGGAAATAAGTAATGGGATGAAACCAGTGTCCCTGGGGTTGTGAAGAGACCATGCTAACCGCTGCTCTACCATGCCCCTAAAGAAATCACAATAAAATGTATTTCAAGTAATTTGTTTATCGTTTAATTGTAATTGTTCATTATTTTATGATTGAAGTATTTATGTTTCATTCATTTATTTATTCATTAATTCATATGATTTGTATTTTAATACAATTTTTTAAATGAACAATTGCATTATTTATTTGTTTTTTATTCTTTTGCAAAACTGGCATTAACTTTAATATCCTAGCTCCTTTTCACATACTACTACACTGTTTTTGTTTACACTGTGTCCCACCTGCACAAAAAAATTCCTTCTGATTACGTCATACATGTACCCTGGTTGAATGAATGTATTTTAAACAATTTTCTCACCTTAAAGATGTGAAAAGAGAAGGAAATGTAATTATACTTAATTAGGCTTTGCAATAGGTATGCCTGTGCCAGCTGCATGACAACCAAATCCCGTGTGCACCTTTTCAAATTAGTCCCTCACCACAAGGGGCCTGTAAGTCCCATGGGAATACTGTGGTACTGTTAAAAAAGAATCCCCCATTTGTAGAACAGGAAAAGACAACTCAGGGACAGACATAAATATGGATAGACATATGAAGCAACAACTAATGCGACACTACAGCCTAGTGGTTGTAAAATTAAGCTTATTATTTTAGCCAGATTGAACAATGTAATTTAAGATTTTTAGAGCTCTGTTATAGAAGTTTCAGTTAAATGTAACTTATGTCTGCCTCTGTCTTTTAATCACTGTCTTTATTATAGCTTTCAGAAGATTTCCTTACAGTATAACAAAATAACAAAATGTTATTCTGTGGGAATAAATGGGGGATGCCATGGATGTGTTAAAATGGAAGCATAAAAATTAAGAGTACACAATTTTATTATTGGTAGATATCATTGGCGTAGGTTTCTTATCAACTTTTATAATTATTTTTTGGTGGTAGGGTTCACTGCACGTGCCATACTAGATGAAGTTAGAAATTACATGCTGCCTATTTTCAGATGGTATCAGTCATATATATCTTGTTGTTTCTCTAGTACTCTCTGTACTTGATAAAGCTATCAAATTCCATGTATATTGCAAAAGAAGAACAGTATGTACACATCAATTAATGTAATTAAATTTCCCAAATCACAAAATGGGATTAAACTGTACTCGTGTGAGCTCTGCCTTGTAGTATATTTTAGGAGAAGTGGAGAGAGAGCTCTATCTTTGCAGTTTTTGCAGTTCTTTTCAGTGGAAAGTAGCTATTGTACAAAAAGTCACTAGATTTGCCACAACTCAGTTTTTGAATATAACTTGCTAGAGCCTGAAAAGCCATTAATCTGAATTAAAAAATATAACCACTAACTTGGCAAGATGACACCTGCTGCTTGTGATGGGGGCATCCAGCACGAACCTGCAGATGAAAAGGAACTCTGCCTTCTTCCCTCACAGTGCACAATTGTATAATAAAAATAACACTATACTGCTCACAAAATTTTGGAGATATTTCATTTTGATTTGATTCAATGTCCTATCCCTAATTTATGTCAGCAGCGTTTATAATGTCCAAATCAATTGAAAACAGTGAAAACAGATTACACTTTTACAAAAAAAATAAGCTCAAGGTGGCATTATTGGAGACGACATTTACCCCTCCAAACAAACCATCTCTAAAGAATTTGAGCTCCATCAACCTACTGTCAGACAAACTGTCAAAACAGAGAAGTTTCAAAACCACTGTTACCTTCCCCAGGAGTGGTATACAAAAGTCCACTCCAAGAGCAAGGCAGATTTGTAATCTACAAGGCAACAAAAAGAGCATGGGTAACTTAAAAGCCTCACATGCTGGCTAATGCTCACGAGTCATTAGGAGAAAACTGAACAAACAATGGAGTGCTTATGCACTCTTATGCACACGTTCCAAAAAATTTGAAAGCCTAAAAATTCAAGCATCATGCTACATACAACAATTAAGTGAATTAATTAGTAAATTAAATATTGTGTTTTATTTGTAAGTTACAACATCTAAGCTAGATGGTGACATGCCTGCTTTGATGCTGGATGTTGACTACCCAAACACATCTACTGCCTCCCAAAAAAAGAAAAAGAAAAACATACTATGGACACAGGTATGGCAATTTCAGTGAATACAGGCAATGTTAATTTAGACCCACTATAATTGTCTTTGTAGTTTACTTGTAGGTGTGGTGCTTTTATATTAATTCCTTGCTGAATGAATAATAACTTGTAGGAGCATTATATATAGTATAAGCATACGTCGATCTACAATATGAAGCATGTGACTAGCTATAAAAATGAAAGAACAATGATTGACAGTAACACCATTACAAGCTACCCTGATTACACGCTTATTGCAATTTGAAAATGTGGCTTTGAACTGTTTCACAGGACTAGTGCGATTGATGCAATCACCTGTGTAAGCAGATAAACTGTTAATTAGTGATAGTGTGTGAAACCCGCCCGTACAAGTCCATCGGCACTAGAAGCCCCCGGACTTTACCACTATCTCTTGGGACGCGGAAGGTCAGACGCGCGAACTGGCCGGAGATGAAATACAGACGCGATGATGATGTCCAGACCCCGAACATTGCTGAAAACCCCACCTTTATAGGACATGAAGCAGCTGTTCAGGATCAGGGCATAATCAAGATAATGGATAAAAGAGCACCTCACCGATAGCTCTGTAAGGGCGGCCGGCGAGGACGGCCGAACACTCCAGGGGGAAGGTAGGAACCCTAACAAGAGG
Organism: Parotocinclus haroldoi; assembly: GCA_034779995.1. Classification (NCBI taxonomy): domain Eukaryota; kingdom Metazoa; phylum Chordata; class Actinopteri; order Siluriformes; family Loricariidae; genus Parotocinclus; species Parotocinclus haroldoi. Next base: position 13,132 of record JAUZST010071182.1, read on the forward strand.
TTCAGATTTTGGTAAGCTCATAGCTGCCTACAGGCATGTGCGCCACCTACCCAAACATCAATGCAGACTAGAAATGACACTGGGTCTTGCCACAAAAAAGTGTAAAAGTACCTCACACTCTGCCTATAAAAAGGCTCTCAGCGGCTACTTTTACGTAGTGTACTTTTTGCTGAGATTTTGTTTACTGCTACACATGCCTCTACAAAGCTCAATTTTTCCTCAATTGACACACTTTCATTGGATATCACTGGAGAAAATCAAGATAGGTGTTATGATTAATTGCCCACCATCTAGACAGGTCTGACCTAGGTAGTGTTGAGTGCAGTGATTCTGTACGTGATGAAAAAGGATTCAGTCAGACTACATGTATAGAGGATCACAGCGTGCTACATCTTTGATAACACCCTTTTGTCACAACCTCAAAACAATGAAATACTTTGATGGTAACTTTACAGTTTAAGCCATGAATGTTTTATACATTATCATAATTACAGTTGAGACCAGTGGACTTGAAAAACCTCTAAAGGTTTCCCAGGGTTAACACAGAACAGTCTCTGTGTTTAATTACCATCTTCTATATGTGGCCAAAACCACAGGACATCTGGAGACTAATAAACAGCCCTGCTCCGATTTAAGACATTAAGCATTACTCAGACAGCTTTGAGAGGCCAGGTATTGATGGAATGGGGGAGGGGGTGTTAGAGGGAGTGAGAGGGAGTGAGAGGGAGTTGTACTTGAAGTACTTCACTGTTTACATTTGAGCAGCAGGAAGCTGAAAAGTGTATTATGGAAAGAGGTATGTATGCTGAGCTTTATTGTTCATATATTGTTTTGGTGAGCAAATGTCCCCATGAAGCTAGAAAGATTTGAACTTACATTTATGTCTTTTATGAAATGCCCTTATCCAGAGCTACTTACAATTAATTTATACAGTCTTACAATCCAAGCTATTGTAGATTAAGGGTCTTGCTCAAGGACCGAACAGAGCCAGCTTGGCAGAGATGGGATTTGAATCAAGAATCTTCTGATCCTTAGCCAAGTATCTTAACCTCTATTCCACAATAGTGTCTTTGCTTTATGTGCACAAATACTATTAATAATAAAATAAAATAAAATATTATTAATATTAACAGAAAAAACAGGAGAACCAAATTAGTAAAAAATTAACAGTAATTTAAAATTAATAGTAACAGTAATACTAACAGTCATATTTATTTCAAGGGAAAGTCAGCACAAACTGTGTGTGTGTGTGTGTGGGTGTGGGTGTGTGTGTGTGTTTGTGTGTGTGTGTGTACGCACCCTTCCACATGCTCCGTAAATATTGCTGTCAGCAATGTGTGTATTCATCATGATAATGGCTATCTTGGGGATGGTTAAATGTTCCAAGCAAACATCAAGGTCATTCTGCTGGCTAAATAGCGTAATGAACTTTCTCAAATGCCTGATTTGTGTGTTTCTTAATGTGGTGGAAATGACACAGACGCCAAGCTGGATTTTGTGTGTTGCGAGATCTAAATGGGCTCTCAGTCTAGCAAATAAGGCTAATGTATTTTGTTGGATCATTTGCCTCGTGTGAATTAAATGCCCTATGATAAATAGTGTTGTGCAATATACTGTGCAAATATCATTGTGCAATATATTTTTGTTGGTTTCTGCTCTTATGCACATGGACCATCGGGGTACTATACATTTTTGTTGAACCCTCAGTTGCACTTGATATGCATAAATGATGATTAATGATAATGATGACTGGTATGGCAGCAGAGCTGTAATGTATATGCCTTTGTATGATGTAGAGTAATAATATTTCAATATTAAAGTTACTATATTACTATATTACCACCCACGGGCGGTTCCAGCGACCAAACCCGTCACGCACACACCGTCACATTACAATTACATCTACTGTAACACCTAAGTTACGACTTGTTTGGTGGCTACCTTGCATCACGTGCATGCATCATCACTGTTGCTTAACTACACTTTCTTACTTCAAATATTTCAAAAAATATTTCAAAATGAATATGAACCAATTATAACAGGAAGCATTTGATTTTAATTAATTAAACAAGATCATTAGAAAAGCAAAGAGCCAAAGGAAGTTTTTCGATTACTCAAATGAGTTGCAAACTCAATTATGGTGCTTGACTAGGAAGGTACATATTCATAGGGGTGAACAGGAGCATGTCAAACTGGACGAGAGTGCCACACATTGACTGTTCAGTAAGGTGTATGGTCATCCAAGACTGTCAAAACATACTGACAGTGATGGGGCATAGACAGGATTAGATTGTCCAGCAGTTCTTGTGGGATCCTAATTGTATTCATTTTAAAATATCCCATACTTTTTGTGAGCAGTGCATTATATTTAATAAAAAATGTGTTTCGTGTTAAACATTTGCAATTTACCTTAATTCCTTAATTCCAAATGCAGTTAGGCTTCATGTCAAACCGATCCAAGTAGCCAGGTATGATCTGAGCACCAGGAATAATCATATTGGGTCTATACCATATTTTATAGCTCATCTGGGATTTCTCATGGTGGTTGTCTTATTCAAGCACCTTTGTAATACCATACCAGTCCTTCCTTCGAGGCACCATTTGATATTTTGCTTTGTTAATTTGCCATGTTTTTTTGGCTCAACGTTTTCTTTTATGGCAGTTTAGTCCCTGTAAGGAGTGCTTTAAAAATCCTCAGCGTTCAAGTGTGCACTTAAGGAGGCTTCAAGGTCAGTTAACACTGCCACTGGTGTCTCACACTGCTCACAAAAATTAGCAGATATTTCAAAATAAATATGAAGTAATTAAAAAAATAAACATAAACATTATTTTATTAAACAAGATAATCAGAAAAGCTAATCAAATTTTGTAAGTAAAAAAGCCTTCTAAATATCTGAGTTTTGCTTAGTTCAAAGAGTTGGCACGGAAGTTTAAGCAAGTGTTATTAAGTACAGTTGTTGTAGTTTAAGGAAAACTCAATGGATGTTAGCAGATAAATGGTTTAGTCAAAAATACAGTGTGAGCAGTGAAGTTGGTCAGAAACACATACCATAGCAGAAAATCCACCCATATGCTTCCTCCTATTTTTCCATTTTTATTGAGATGTTCAACTCCAGATCAGATTATAAACAACTTCATATATGTATGTATACCTGAAACTTAGTAGCCACATTGCTATTCTGTATGAAGAACATAACTTTAAAGCTCATTTGCTGGTTCCTAAGTGCAGATCCACTACACTTTCGTGGGCATAAAAACGTTTACATTGTTGCTACAGATTAGATTTACTAAAAAGTTCCAGGCAGTTTGACACACACATGCAAACAATAATATGGTTCCACCTACCTGAAATCAGGATGATCCTTGTTTAAGCAAAGTCATCCAAATGTATTTTAATTTACGGCATAGGTCTCTTACAAAAGAGTTTCTCTGGAAATTGCTATCTGATAACCTTTATGTGTACCTTTATAAGTACCTTTATGCCACTTAATTTCTGGAGGCAATTAATTTGTGTATACACAAAACTAAAACCCAGTAAAAGGCATGAAAGCTTTCCTTAGGTTTCGGCACAATGTTTGGGCTCCTTAAGTGTGTCCACTCTGACCAGAGCATGAACATTATGTCTCTGTTGTTCTCACAGGTCATGTGGGAATTTAATATCAGGCACCAGGCTTCAAGTGCTTACCACTCTCAGGGTAGATTGAACCAGCTCCATCAGAAACTCATAAGAATGCTGTACACTTATTGCTTTGCAGGTTGGGAAGGACTGGAGTGAGGAGATTCCACTTGTGCTGATTTCTGTAGGGTATTCACTACAGGAGTCGATTAGGTTCAGTCAACCAGAGCTTGTGTTTTCTGCATTCCGTTTCAAAGTTTGAAACTTGTCGCTTGTTTGTCTAGATATGTACCAAGTGTATTAAAGAAAGGGGATAAAACAAGATTAAGGCATGTATGTTGTCCCATTTCAGCCCAGAGAAGATTTTCTTGTTGCATGTGCCTGGGTATTATATCCAGACAATATTTGCAGATTTCTACAGAATTACACAAAGACTTACTCTGAATAATTACCCTCTATGCCAGGCCGTAGATGTAAGACTTGTTTGTTTCATTTAAGTCTATTAAGGAAATGTTAGACTTGTCATGGTTCTCATCCAGTTACACCTTCTTTCCCTTTGTAGTGCTTAACATTCTATTTTTAGTCCTCATTACATAGAATACTCCTGAGTTTGTCAGTTTTTAGCTACAAAGAAACTTTACAACCTCCAAGTCTTCCTAATTTTCTGTTCCTTACTTGATTGGTTGAAAAGGTGGACTATGTGCTAGCGTTGTGGTAGTACTACAGTCTGGCCTTGGTCAAGACCATAAAGGAGCGGTTTTGGTTTCAAACTCAAACTTGAACTTGACCTTGTCACAGTCTTGGGGTAAGTCGGACTGTTGTTCAGAACTGTGAAGTCCAATACATCTTCCTGAGGTAACGTTAATTACAAACAGAACTTTTTTTCTATTGTTATTGAATATCAGCAAACCATTTAAACAGGTTTAATCAGTCTGCTCTTTACATGCTAAATAAAATTTGCAATTATTGTTAAACAGGAAAAACAAGTTGATGCTCTTTTGGTTCAGTATCCAATCAATTAACCCATTTTATTTTGAACAGCCTGCTGTAAATACTTCAAGTGTGCAGTGTGCAGTCACAATTTACCATGTTCACAAAAAAAGTTTTCACATTTAATAATAAAAATGGATAGACTGGAATTTAGCTATAACCAGCTGACTTATGTAGTAACACTGATTAAGTTCTAACACGAGGTTGTTTTGTCACAGTTCAAGCTCAAGATATTTCAAGTATAACCACATATATAATTTCTAGCATTATGTCTATGTCTAACATTATATTTAACATTATTTCTAATATGTAATCTTATAGTCTTTTTTTATTAATTTAATCTAACCTAAAATTCAATGTAATTGTACTAAACCTTATTATTTCATAATAATATTCTGTCATAATTACGTTTGGTATAAAAATCAAATGTGACAACCTCACAAGCTTATTTCTACTTTGTTTGTTACAAATGCTTATTAAATTATGAAATTATTATAATTATGAAGTTATTAAACACCGTGTATGTTGTATAAAAAAGAATGCCATATGGAAACATCTTCAATTTGACAGAAGGTAAACAGACTCATCGCCACCATTTGCTTCCAAAAGTTTCATTTTGCTAGTTTAACTAAGAGTATAATATAGGAATAGTTAATAAACAGTTTAGCCTATATACAAGTTAAGGCTATATTTTACAAAATCTCTAATTTAACATAATATTATATATTGATAATTATAATGATAATAATTTAATGCTGTTATATGAATGATATTATTGTGTATAATACAATGTAGAATACATGTCTTACATGCATTTTTAAAAATCATTTTCTAGTTTTTATTCTTTGTTCTTAATATAAGTAAAAAATATTCTGGTATTGGTCTTGTCTCGGTTTCGGTCACTTCTGGTTTTGGTCTAGTCTCTGATTCAGCTACTGAAAGTCTTGGTCTTGACTTGGACTGGTTATAGCGGTCTTGTATACAATACTACTATTTGCCCTTATCTATTAAGCAGGGACAAACAAGTTTCCGTCCTTGTTAGCAGATGACATCTCCTATACCAATGTCATACAATGCAGTGAGGTGTGTGATCATTTCATTTTCTGTCAGCACAGTGCTAACCCGCATATAAATCCCATCAAATGAACAGAATGACTCCACCTACTGTTTTGCACCTACTTTCATAAAATGGATGCCTTTACTAACTCTTGAATACACTTTTCTATTTTTTTTACCCTAAATTAACTGCTAATCCTAGAATTTAATAATTATATTGCATTCAACAATGTGTAATATTGGATAATTTTGGATCAGTAAATAAACAACCATGCACAATAATCTAACGGGCTTACTGTATAAACTGTACAATGGCCTAACTGGCAACAAAGGGGCCAAGGCAGAATAAATTATACACTTATTGTCAAAATGTGAGATTGCTTCAAAACTTGCCATGGAGTTGGAGTTGAATGTATGGACAAGATAAGAAAAAATATTACATGTATAATCTGATTAGACACTAGGTTTTGCCACAAGAGGGTGTCAATTTTTTCACTGTCTATATAAAGGCTTTCAGTGGCTACTTGAGAAATATACTCCTTGGTGAAATATCTCTGCTTGACATGACTTTTTGATATAGTCATTTTGCCCAATTGACAGATGTTGAGAAGGGGTGCATCATTAGACTTAAAGAAACAAGATGGATCTTTCATGAGTTTGCTCAGTATATGGGCAATTCTGACCTAATTCTGAATAGTGGTTCAGTGAGGGCACACACACAGAGCAAACAGGTTCTGAAGGGCCCAAACAGACCATCAGTGGACTGTTTGGTCCACTGACAACCACAATCAGCAACCACAGTTTTATTTGTCCAGTGCCCATTATGTGCCCTGCTTTTAACAGCCATCTATCACCACCTTACCACAGTAGTTGTACTGTGGTAGTCTAATGGTTAGTACTGGGCCATGGACGAGAAGCTCCAGGGTTCAAATCCTGAATCAGAAAACTGACACTGGTGGATCCTTAAGCAAGACCCTTAACCCACAGTTGCTTGCACTGTAAGATTGCGACTTGTAAGTCACTCTGCATAAGAGTGTCTGATAATTAAATAAATGTTTTCTGTGGTTTTGTGATCAAGAAGCATGAACTGCTATGAACTGGGATAGTATTGTCTTTATCTGGTGAGATAATCTGAGAAGCCATCACATACATACATACATACAAACATACATACATTAAGTAATGATACACGGGACACTAACAACTTATTGATATGTGCAGGACATCCTTCGGAGATGTGTTGCCTCTCATGGAATGACTTCCAGCTGGATAATGCTTCACTACAGAAGCATGGGTTTCTCAGGAAATGCAGCACATCCTTGTCATTTCCCCAAATTTATAACCATTTGAGCATTTATGAGACCAACTGGGACACCACCTTCAAATGCATGTTGAGCAGTCAGCGATCTTAGTAACCATGACTGATCTCTGGCATTGTAGTCTATTTTGTTGTAAGTCATGCAAATTAGGCCTTCTGTCATTTTGGACCACATGGTATTGCCTTTATTGCCCTCAAGCTTCAACATCAAACAACTTGCAGTTGGTTCTGTTTGACCCACTGCTATTATATTATTACAAGTAGGTTTCATGTATGTATGGTAAATAATAATTTTGTGTATCAAGAGGATACATAATTACCCAGTAGGGTAATACATTTGACTAGACCTTTACATATAATTCTAATTAGAAATATTAACTATCCTATCTCTATGATACCCTATTGCTTGTTCCCTCATAAAATCAACTGCACATACAGGCATGCATCCACAAAATGTAAAGGCTACAGAAAAAATAATGAAATTATGATTGTTATTTGTTATTGTTATTGATAATTATGTTATTTTACTATTATGTTTTTGAAAATGTTATTGAAAAACCAAATTATTGATAAAAATTGGATGAATTATTGTTTTATTACTACAGGTTCTATTGTTGTTCTATTCCAGTGTAAATGTTATTAATAATTCCCGAGTCAGTTGTGTAACAACAGATCAAGAGCATAATGCAAAAGTATGAAACCATTGTGCTGTCTGTATTATGTATGGAGAGTGGAACTTTGGAACCATGACGAACTGGACAAGAGTGCCACACATCTACTGTTTAGTAGGGTGTATGGTTACCTAAGACTGACAAAACACGTTGACACGTCTTACAGTATCAGATTGCCCAGCAGTTCTTCATATTCATTATGAAATATCCCCTAATTTTTGTTAGCAGTGTACATGCATAAAATCATATCTTTGCATTTTACTTAGAATGTAGCAGCACTATTGGTTTTCAATTTACCGGTTTAAGTTCTCTTCACCTCACTGCTGCAATGTTCTCTGACTCCCTGTCTCCTTCAGATTTAAAAATGTTTCTGGTGGTTTAACCCAAGTGGTTAAACAAACCTCTACTTGATGTCCACATGAGTTTTTGCTGCTTTCAAACTGAACCCAAAAGCTCACCTTCTCACTCAGAACAGAATAGTAAGCTATTTGTAATAGAATTAGGTAATTTCTACTAAGGCAAAGCATTTTCGCAAATTGTTGTTGATATAAGTGTCTGCTAAATGCATGAGGTGTAAATGCAAAAAAAAAAAAATACAATTTAAAGTTTTCGAATATATATATATATATATATATACAGACCACATCGGGACGTAATGGTTTCGGTCCTAATAACCGGCTGGTCCGATCAAACAAACATGCCCTATATTACAAGACGGACATGCTATGTAACATATTAAATGTTTATTAAACATTTATTGTACGATTTGCACATATAGGGAACGTACAAACAAGTACTACTGTTGCTTACAAACTTTAATTGAAAAATAAATGATCTACAACACAGTGTATAGATAAGCAGCATGTGAAGCATAAAACTGTAAAAACAAGTTCTTACTAAATTGCAGTCAATGTTTCAATAATTTATCCAGTGTGATCTGACGTGCTTTTGCTGTGGCTAAGTGGCGACTTGTGGCTTCTTTTCTGTAGTAAATGGAAAT